>PVLA01012603.1:0-43094 GCA_004027455.1 Hydrochoerus hydrochaeris | reverse complement strand
GCTACATAGCAAGTTCAAGGCCAGCCTGAACTACATGGTGAGACCCTGACCCCCCCACCAAAGAAATTGACAGACTGAAAGTTAAAGGATGAAAACAAAAACTCCATGAGACAGGAACCTGGAAAAAAGCAGGGGTGGCTATTCCATTTGTAGACCAAGTGGATTTCAAGTCAACACTCATTATGAGAGACAAAGAAGGTCACTGCATCCTTATAAAGGAACAATGTATGAGGAAGAGATAATGATCATAAATATATATGCACCAAATATCAGACAAATATGTAAAACAAATATTAACAGACATGAAAAATCAAATAAACAGTAATACAATTGTAATGGGGGACCTCAGTACGGCACTGTCACCAATAGATCAACTAGAAGAAAAATCAACACAGAAGTACCAGAACTGAACCAACTTTTTGAAGAAATGGACTTAGTAGATGTCTGCAGAGTGTTACACCCCAACACATCAGAATACACATTCTTCTTAGCTGCACGTAGGATAATTCTCCAAACTGGCCACATACTAGCTCAGAGAACATGCTTAAGTAACTGCAAAGCAACTGAAATTATCCTAGGCACATTACCAGATCATAGTGCAATGAAACTAGAAATCAGTGGAAAAAGAAACCATGAAAACTTCACAAACACATGGAAATTAAATAACACCCTCCTGAACAACCAAGGAAGTTAAGGAAGATATTAGACAGTTTCTACAATTATTTGATACTGCTAATACAACATGCCAGAGTGTTGGAATGCAATGAAAGTGGTGCTATGAGGAAAATGTATAGTGGTGAATTCTCATATCGGAAAATGGAGCAAGCTCAGATAAACAACCTAAGTGTTGAAATTCAAGCTTCTCAAAAAAGAAGAGCAGGCCAAGCCCAAAGCTCATGTGGGGGAGGAAATTATAAAGATCAGAGCAGAAAGTGATGCAATGGAGACTAAGAAATCAATGAATTGAAGCATTGGTTCTTTCAAAGATTAAATCAGATTGACAGACTCTTAGATAACCTTATCAAAAAAGGGAAAGAGAAGACTCAAATCCATGCCATTAGGAATAAAAAGAGTGAAATCAACAGATCCTACAGAAATCCAGATGATCATCAATACCTACTTTGAGAAGTTGTATTCTAACAAGATGGAAAACACAGAAGAAATCGACAGATTTCTAGATACATATCAATTATCAAAGCTGAATCAAGAAGATACAAATATTCTAAATAAACCAAAGTTAGTTGGTAAAAAGGTTCAGAATCACTTAGTTGAATAGCAGGTTGCTTCCCTAATCTAAAACCCAAAGGGGTTAGTGGGATACAAAATGTGTAATACATCCTGTGAAAATGAAAGGGGAGGAATTGTCTAAAAAGGGAAGGCAGTGGACATTGATAATCTTTTATCATGATTTGAAATCCAAATTGCTTTCATCGCTCTGTTTAGTTTGGTTAAATTCTGTTCCAGTTTGTCTACCTGTACTAGATTTGATGGCATGGATAGCTATTCCAAAGATAGCAGAATATACTACGGTAACCATTTGTAATTTTCTATTAACTTAATTTGAAACCCTGTATTGCTTTCACTGCCTTGTTTTGACTTATTTTCTTTTAATCTGTTTTGTTCAATCACCATCTTGTCTTGACTGATTTTATTCAAATCTGTTATTTTTGATAGTATCAAGTCTGAGAGTATAGGCTACTACTCTGAAGACAAGATTCACTATGATAATCATTCTGGTTTGACTGTTATCCTCTTTTGAAGTGGCATAATGTCTCCAATGTTTTGTTTTTATTGTTTTTGTTCCATACTGCTATGCTCAATTGTATTGTACCTGATGATATGGGTAATTCTATTGAAGATAACAAGAGACATCATGGTAACCATTGTAGATCACCTTGTATTGTGGCTTTAAATCATGTTCTATGTCCATCCTTTTGTTTTTAATGACCCCATTTTTTCTTATTTGGTTTATCCTTTTCAAAATTTAAAAAAAAGTCTCACTCCAGGATGAATGACTGTTATCAAGATATCAACCAATAACAAATGCTGGTGGGGCTGTGGAGAGAAAAGAACCCTTCTCCACTGTTGATGGGAATGTAGACTTGTGCCACCATTCTGTAAATCAGTGTGGAGATTCTTTAAAATACTAGCACTGGAGTTTCCATTTGACCCAACTATTCCCCTTCTTGGTATCATTTCGAAAGTGTTAAAAGCATACCCATATTTATAGCAGCACAGTCTATAATAGCTAAGTTTTGCAGAGTCCAAGTGCCCATAAACTGCCATTGGATAAAGAAAATGTGAGGTTTTTTTATACAATGAAATACTACTCTGCCATAAAGAAATAGAATCTTGAGAGATGTCTAGCTAAATGGATGCACTTTTAGACCATAATGTTAAGTGAAATAAATTGGAAATGTGTATATATTGCATGAATTTTTTTCGTGTGAGTGTAATCAAAATCATCAATAAGGACCACAATGTGTAATGGATATTGGAAAGTGAAAAGATGTTCAAATGAGGAGAACCAGGGAGAGGGGATGGAGAAAGGAAGGAATTGATGAGAAAAACGAATAGAAGGAAAAAGAAACAAAGGTTTTGTAAATAAGGAAAGGAATGGAAAAAAAGAAGCAACAAGATGTATCATATACAGGTACAAATCCCCTATGATGAATGTTATTATTATGTATATCTAAAATGTATCCATATAAAAATATAATATAAAAATCATCACTGAATTGTAAAGATGAATTAAATGTGCAGTGTCATAGCTATTAAGATTGTGAGTACTCAAGGGTAAACTTATTTACAAGTGGGAGGATATGAAATAAGCAATTCTGTGCTAAGGGGATAAAAGACCACCCCTTGCATAAATGGTGCATTTCAGATAGTAACACAATTCTAGGAGTTATATATGTTCATTGTCTTGTGGGCATTCAAGGAGCTAAGCACAGGACTTTATTGACATAGTGATATTTTTCTTCTGTGTCTCTTTATCTTTCTTTCCAATTCTGTACCCTCATTTTCTAGAGCAGTAAAACATATTCAGTTCATGAACAATGCATTGAATTATAAATCAGTGAGTATTTAAGTAGTAGATTTTCTATCATGGAATATATTCCTATAACATCCAACCATCCCTGAAGCCAAAATTCTAAGTCTTAGATTCTTCCCTTCACTCCCTTTCCATGTAAACCTATGCAAAGGCCCGGGATATAGCTCAGTGGTAGAGCACTTGATTAGCATGTATGACACTGGGTTTCTTCTCCAGTACCACAAACAGCAATTATATGGCTAAGTTATATGGATTTATCTTCTTTATGACTCTTGTCTTTGTGTTCTGGCCTGTTCCATACCCTTTGTTCAGTCCACCTTTGATTACAGATACAGTCAGTTCCCTACTGGCATCCATGTTAGTTGCCTTTTCTCCCCTGCTGAGTCAATATCCCTCTCCTGCTGACAATCTTTAGATGACTTCCTATAGTTGAGGATAGAGATCCAAACTCCATAATCCTGCTTAAAGACCCACTATGATCTAACCTACTTTCTGATCTTTCCTGTTGTCACTGCAAACATGTTTAACTACAGGAAGACTGAAACGTGCCATGCCATATCACCTACCCTCCATGCATACTCCTCTCTTAGCCTAATACATCCTTTCACTACTTTGTATCTCACTAAATTTTCAGATCTCTTGAAAATCAGCTCATACTCACTTTTTCAGGATGCCTTTCCTCATTCTTACAGTTATAGGACTCCTCTGTATGCTACTAGCAACCCATGCATTCTTCTGTCTTAGTACTTGATGCATTATCCTATCATTGCTGATACAATGTTCCCCTGCTACCCAGAGTGCCTTTCCTCATTCTTACAGTTATAGGACTCTTCTGTATGCTACTAGCAACCCATGCATTCTTCTGTCTTAATACTTGATAATTATCCTATCATTGCTGATACATGTCCCCCTGCTACTCAGAGTGCAAGTAATCAAAGGCAGGAATTCTTTTTCTTCATTCTTTTGGAATTGCCAAAACCTAACCTTGAGTCTGTCACATGATAGATTCTTAATAAACGTTTGTGACATGAATACATGAGGCTTTGTGACATAATAATAGTTTTGCTTTGTAGGTACATGGTCCAATGGCCTGGTGGCCAAATCCTGCATCGCCATGAGCTAGACACCTTCCTTGCACAGGCGGTATCTACCCAGCTTTATGAACCAGATCAACTCCAAGAACTCAAGGTGATTTGATCCACGCTCCTTTAAGTTCTTACTTTTCTGAGCTCATAACTGTGCTTTAGGTCCTTCTTTCCTGGAACTGGGGAGAAGTTCTACAGGTAAGTGTTGAATTTACTCTAGCCTAAACTTTATGTCTATAAATAAAACCAGGTAGTGGGTAGAGTTACCTGCAACATTGTCCCTGTATTAATGAATGAGAATGGACAGAAGAGATGAATATTGTACAAAGCAAATAGATCATGCCTCATAGACCGTGATAAAGATCCTGACTCTTGTATACTACAGGTAGACTGGGGATGTAGCTCAGTGGTAGAGAACTGAGTTCCATTCCCAGTACAATAGAGAGAGAGACACATATACACTTTACAGTGGTTTATTCTGATGTCTTTGACTCTGAGTAAATGTACAACCTTCTCTTGAATATTATGTATTGAGCATTAGGGGGAAATATAGATAAGTATTAGGAAAAAAAATTAATCTACCATGTAACTAAAGGCAGTAGAACATAGTAGTATAGCATGTAAGCTCTGGAGCCAGGCTTACTTGAATTTGGATCCTGGCTTCCTTATCTTCATTACATGATCTTGGGCAGGTTAATCTTTCTACCTTCAGTTTCCTTACTTATGAAGATATTAAGTAAAATAATCCATGTAAGCAGCATAGTCTCTGACATGTTTTCCTATTTTTTTATTTGCATAGGATTGTGATACACAATATTTATGTATGCTTTGAGAAATTTATTCACATATATAATATCTTGGATCATAACAATATACAGTGGTTAAATTCCTATCATCTTGTTTTGAAAGCCTATATTGTTACTGTTTTGGACTTTTTGTTTTTCTTGTAGTTGTTGTTTGTATATCTCTTGGTCATTGTTATTCTTTTCTGTGTTTTTTTCTCTTTAAAATAAAATGTAAAAAATAAAATAAAATAATTGAAGAGCTTTAAAAAATCTTGATCGTTTTCATCCCCTTAGCCCCACCTCCTTTCTCCTTTTCCTATAATACCCTTCCTCATCTCCAAAAAGTATGCCTGCCTGTTTCTTATACCTCTTCTTTGCTTTACTCTTTATTCATATTTTCAATTTCTAATGAGAGAAATCCTGTAATAGTTAACCATCAACATCTGACTTATTTCACATAATATTATGGTCACAACACCCATCCATTTTTCTACAAATGATAGGAATTCATTATTTTTTGTACCTGAATAGAATTCATATATATGATGTGTTACTACATCATATATATATATATATATATATATATATATATATATATATATATATATGCTTTTCTGTTGATGGACATCTAGGATACTTCTATAGTTTATAGTTTAGCTATTGTAAATTGCACTGCTACAAACATGGGAGTGCATATATCAGTATAGAATGATGACTTTTTAATTCTTTTGGAAATTAAGCAAAAGAAGAAAATCTGTTCCAAATGGATTTTCTATTTTTTGTTTTTTGAGGGCTCTTCATGCTGATTCCCATAGTGGTTGTACTAGTTTACATTCCCACCGAAAATATAGGTTTCCTCTTTCTTCACATTTTGCCAGCTTTTTTGTTTGTTTGTTTGTTTTTGTTTGTTTTCTTGATGAGAGCCCTTTTGGTTAGAATAAGATGCAGTATGAGTTATTTTAATTTGCAATCCCCTAATGATGCTGAACATTTTTTCATGTATAGTATTTGTCCATTTGAACTTTTTTGAAGAAATATCTGTTAATTTCATTCACTCCCACTTTTTTTAACAGGGACTCACTGCTGGCTTTGTGTTCATGCTGGCTTTGAACTCACTATAGAACATAGATTGGCCTAGAACTCATGGTGATACACCTGCCTCAGCCTACCAAGTACTGGGATAACAGGAGTTCATCACCACACCCAGCTACATTTTGCCTATTGTTTGATTGGGCCATTTATTTTGGGAAGGGATTAATTTTTGAGTTATTTGTATTTTCTGCATATTACTCTCTCAGAAGAGTAGCTGACAAAACTTTCTTCCTAGTCTGTATGTTATCTCTTCACTGTTTCCTTTGCCTTGCCAACACTTTTTAATATAATACAGTTTGTTGATTGCTGATATTATTTCTTGGGCTGTTAGAGTTCTGTTCATGTCCCTATGGAGTCAAGTGTTTTCCTTATATTATTTTCCAACAATAACAGCCTTTTTATTTTTATATTTAGGTCTTTGATTCATTTTGATTGGATTGCAACAGAGGGTGAAGGATGTGAGTCTGGATTTATTCTTCTGCACGTAGATAACCAGTTTTCCTAGCATCATTTCTCCAGCATATGTTTTGGGCATCTTTGTCAAAGATCAGATATCTAAAAGTGCATGGGATTTTTTCTGTGTCTTCTATTCTATACCATTGGTCTTCATGTTTTTATTTTTGTGCCAGTACCATGCTGTTTTTTTATTATTATATCTTTGTACTATCACTTGAAATCTGGGATTGTTATGCCTCCTGCTTTGTTCATTTTGCTCAGGATTGGTTTGGTTATTCTGGGTCTCTTCTAATTTCATGTAAATTTTAAGATTTTTGTTCTAGTTCTGTAAAGAATGTTGTTGGAATTTTGATGGGAATTGCATTGTATCAATAAATCTCTTTTGATAATATGGCATTATTCCGGATATTGATTCTGCCTGTCCAAGAACAAGAAATGTCTTTCCATTTCCTAATGTCCTCTTCAAAGTACTGAGTTTTCATCATAGAGAGCTTTCACCTCCATAGGTTGCTTCCTAGGTTTTTATTTGGAAGCTATAATGGAAGTTGTTTTCCTAACTTCTTTCACTGTGAATTCAGTATTGGTGTATAGGAACACTTTTGATTTTTATGTAATGATTCTGTATCTTACTGCTTTACTGAATTTGTTTGGTAGTTCTAAAAGTGTGTATACATTTTTTGGCAGACTGTATATTGAAGAATGGCGAAAGGGAGTACTCTTGTGTTATTCCTGATTTTAGAGGAAAAACTCAGTTTTTCCATTTAGTATGATGTTGGCTATAGTTTTATATTAAATGGCTTTTTATCAATTTGAAGTAAGGTCCTTCTATACCTGTTTTTTTCCAGGTTTCATCATGAAGGGTTGTTGCATCAATTTCATTGCCTATTATTGGTCTCTTTAGGGTTTTTATACCTTCTTGATTCAATTTCGGTAAGTCATGTATGTCTAGGAATTTATCCATTTCTTCTATTTTGGCTAATTTTCTGGATTATACTTTTTCAAAATAGTTTCATATAATTCTATGGATTTCAGTGATATCTGTTATAATTAATTTTGCCCTTTCCATTTCTAGTTTCACTGATGTGGGTCTTTCTTTCTTTTAGTAAGTTTGGCATAGAGGTTTATCAGTGTTTTGTTTTGTTTTGTTTTGTTTTGTTTTGTTTCTTGAGACAGGGTTTCACTATGCAGTTCAGGCTGGCCTTGAACTTACTTTGTAGCCCAGACTGGCCTCAAATTCATAGCAATCCTCCTACCTCAGCCTCCTGAGTGCTGGGATTACAGGCGTGCTGATCAATCTTATTTATCCCTTCAAAGGACTAACTCTTTTGTTCATTGATCCTTTGCATTATTTCAGTCACAATTTCATTGATTGCCATTCAGACCTTTACAATTTCTTTCCTTCTACTTTCTTTCCTTCTAGTTTGGGTTTGGATTGCTCTTGTTTTTCTAGGACCTTGGGATATATTATCAGTTTTTTTTTTGTTACCATTGTGTTTTACTAATATGAGCACTCACAGCTATAAATATCCCGTTTAGAATTGATTTTATTGTGTTACACAGATTCTGATATGTTGTATTACCACTATAATTTGATTCTAGGATTTCTTTAATTCCCTGATTTCATCTATAATCCATTGATCACTGAAGAATGATCTGTGTATTTGTGTAGTTTCTGAGGTTACTTTTGCTGCTGATTTCTAGTTTTATTCTGATATGATCTGATAGAATCCAAAATATTATTTCAAATTTTTGTTTTTGTTGAGACATGCTTCATGGCCTAAAACATACTCTGTTTTGGAGAATGTTTTGTGAGATACTGAAAAGAATGTATATTCTGCTGTTGTTGAATGAAACTCTGTAGATACCAGATAAATCCATTTATTCTATGGTGTGGTCCAATACTGTTTCTTTCTTGATATTTTTATCTGACTGACTTATCTGATCAGAAGAAGTAAAGATGGTCACTACATATTTTTATTAATGGGAACAGTTTACCAAGAAATGATAACAATCGTAAATACATATATACCAAATGTCATATACCCAATTTCGTAAAAGAAAAAAACTTCTTGACATAAAAGGATACCAATACAGTTATAGTACGGACTTTAATACCCCTCTCATATTTTAAATGTATAGTACTCAATATTTAGTATTAATGCAGTGCATTCCCCCTCTGATTTCAATAACCAGAGGACCTGAGATAAATATGACATAAACATAAACATATCCTTTGAGGACCTAGGATAAATAAACTATAAGATCAAGTCTAAGAAGACTTGCTAAATTGAGTGAGGGGAAGTGGTACACACTGGTAGTTCCAGCTATTCTAGAAACTGAGATGGAGTGATTGCCTGAGCCCAGAAATTCAAACCAGACTGAACAATATAGTAAGACCCTTTCTCAAAAAGAAAAAAAAAAGATTTGGGTCTGGAGATGTAGCTCACTGTTAGAGGGTGTGCCTAAAATGTGAGAGGTCCCAAGTTCCATCTCCTGCCTCCCAAACCCCGAACCCTACACCAAAAGAACAGAGAAGAAAAATATTTTCAAAGTTTAGTCAAAATTAAATGAAATAAGGGAAGGATATAGCAGTGTAAGACAAACAGTGAGTGATTCTTTTTTGCAGTAAATATAGTATTGCTGGATCCTAAAACAGGTCTTGATCCCAGATCACACCTAGGAGGGGACTTGCAAATAACTCACTCTTTTCCTATTAAAGCCTTATAACTTGCCAGCTTGAGGTAACCACTGTGAAAATTTTGATTTTTTTTCCAGTCTTGAGAGAGACAGTGTATGTATGTGTGGTGCTGAGGATCAAATCTTGCAGTCTTTTGTTACACATATTCTACTTAGTTGACATATTCTTTTTGCAATTTTATCTGCAGTGTCCACATCCACAGATTTAACTGGCCCAGATCAAAAATATTTTTTTGAATTTGCATCTATGCTGGACATGCACAGAGTTTATTTCCTGATATTATTCCCTAAGCAATACAGTATAACAACTATTTACATAGCATTTACATTGTACATTAGATATTGTAAGTAATCTAGAAATGATTTAAAGAGAAAAGAAAAGTATATTGGACAATATGTTTATGTCATATGCAAGTATACCACCATTTATTTATCTGTTGTCTATCTTTTTGAGACAGGGTTTCACTATGCAGTTCAGGCTGGCCTTGAACTCATTTTATAGCTCAGGCTAGCCTTGAACTTACAGTGATTCTCCTGCTGCAACCTCCTAAGTGCTGGGATTACAAATATGTGCCAAAACGCCTGTGCACATATTTTCTATGTATTAAACTTTTTAGCAATTTTATCATATCAATATGTCATTTAATTATTATAATATCAGCCATTAGATTATTTCCAGTTTTTATGTACATATTGCATATACTAGGAAAAGATAGAGTTTCTAATTTAACAAATGTGATCATTTTCTAGGTTCTTGATATATATTCCTTAATTGTGATATGCATCCCTCACTGGCTTTGTATGAAGTCCCATTGATTCACCGCATCCTCATCAACATTGTTTTTATTGGTTTTACTTATTGAAATGTTCTAATTTCATAAAGTAAAAAAACCTGAAATTGTTGTCTTTTTAATATTCTAAAGAGTATCTTTCAAGTCATCTCAGAGAAAGATACGGATAAAAGATTCATTTTGTCTTCAAATACAGACCAATGGTAATTGTTCTCAGAACTGGATTGTTTTCCTAAAAATTAAAACAATTTTTTTCTTTTTGATTAAATGAAGTGTTGCTAGCTGAAGACAGTTTGATATGATGAGAGAGATGTCAGACTGGTAAAAGGTATGTGGCCGTATTTAAAACCAAACCTTGAATCCTTTTAAAGAACAATAAAACATATTTTATATTCTTAAAAATGTTGCTTGTATACTCAACTGTCTATATTGAAAGGTGACATGCTCAAACTTAACTGGGTGAATCTACATGATAGGAATAAGAGTAAATGATACCAATAGCACAAGTTGAATATCTAAAACACTTGGCACTAAAACTGTTTCAGATTTCAGATTTTTTTGATGTTTAAATATTTCCATATACATAATGATATATCTTGAGGATGAGACCCAAATCTTCATATGAAATTCTCTTACATTTCATATACATATACACAGAGCCTGAGGTGATTTTTATACAGCATTTTTTGGGGTACATGCATTTTGGCTGCAACCTGTCACACGAGGCCAGGTTTGGAATTTTCCACCTGGGGCATTATATATTAGCACTCAGAAAGTTTTTTTTGAGCATTTTAGCTTTCAGACTGTTAGAGTGAAGATAGTATGTATTATCTTAATAGTAATTTTTTCTCTGTGGTGCTTTCAGATTGAGAAACTGGATGCCCGAGGAATCCAGCTTGCTGCTCTCTTTATGAGTGGAGTCGACACAGCTCTGTTTGCTAATGATGCCTGTGGCCAGCCAGTCCCTTGGGAACACTGCTGCCCCTGGATTTACTTCGATGGAAAGTTGTTCCAGAGCAAGCTTATTAAAGCAGGCCGAGAGCAAGTATCCCTAGTTGAGCTCTGTGATGGCCAGGTACACTTTGTGCAACTACTAAAGACCACCTCTGATGTGCTGTGGGGGTGAATGAGTTGGCAGAGAGCGAAAAAGAGCTAAAACACTGGGGAAGGAGAGAACATGATAAAAATATGACTTTAACCTAACTTAATCAATATGGTCTCACAAGACTGTATCAGATATATACTTGTTATATAAAATAATATTTTGGGAAGTTTTTTATGAGCTACAAATATTACTCCCCCATGGATTACTCAGATATAGTACATGCCTTTTCTCCAACTCTTAGAATTTCATTTCCCTTATTTACAAAAACCATAAATCATTTTTGCAAGTGATGATATTTTTTACAAAGAAACTATGTTTAGCAAAATGCAGTGGTACATGCTTGTAATCCCAGCTACTTGAGAAGCTGAGGCAGGAGAATTGCAAGTTCAAACCCATGCTGGGCAACTTACTGAAATCCTGTCTCAAATAAAATTTTAAAAATAGCTGGGGATGTAGCTCAGTGGTAAAATGCTTGGCTAGCATGTCACTGGACTCAGTCCCCAATACTGAAACAAAAGGGTTAGAAATAAAAGAGGGTAGCAAGGCATGGGTAGATACATACCTATACTCTCAGTACTCAGGAAGCTGAGGTAGCAGGATCTCCATGCTTTCAAGGCCAGCCTAGTGTACAGAGTGAGTTCAAGACCAGCCTGAATTACATAGTGAGAACTTGTTTTACAAAATCAAAATAAACAACAACAACAAAAAGAAATAGAAGAAAGTAGTAGAGCAGATGACAATAGAAGCAAAGGAGCTGGGCATGGTGGTATGTGCCTATAATCCCATCACTCAAGAGGCTGAGGCAGGACCACATTGAGTTCATGGCCAAGCCTGGAGTATGTGGTGAGATCTGTCTCAAAAAAATAATAAAAATTTTTAAAAAAGAATAAACACAGTAAAGTTTTTGCAAGGAAACCTTGGAAAAGTTGAGTTAAAACAAGGGGAATAAAGCAATCTTTCCATTTGAGGAAGAATGAGCTAAGGGACTAGAGCAGAGGTCAACAAACTACTCAGACTCTCCTTGTTTTATGGAATACAGCCCACCCCATGTTTGTAAACAAAATGTTGTTGGGACAGGGTCACATTTATTCATTTGTATATTATCTGTGATGGTTTTCATGCTATAGTGGCAGAATGAAGTAGTGGTGGCAAAGATAGTGTGACCCACAAAGTATAAAATACTTACTTTCCTACCGTTTTCCAGAGGTGTGTCAAACTCTGGACCAAACACTATACATTTATCCTGGATAGAGCTCAGTCTCCAATCCTGGGTATTAGGGAGAAGGCTAAAAGATTTTGTTTTTGTCAACTTTTTGCATGCTGTTTTTTACCTAATTCTGTTTTTAAAAACACCTAACCTTGGCCGAGCATGTAGCTCAGTGGTAGAGTGCTCATTTAATGTGCAAGGCCACAAAAAGAAAAGTACCACAAAAGAAAAATTATGCAGCTTAAAGGCACAAGGCCCTGGGTGTGATCCCCAGCACTGCCAGCAAATCTAATTCATTGCTGGCCATTTAATAGACCATCAGTGAATCTTTACTATTGTATTTGTTTTTATTGACCTAGCTAATATGGTCCACAGGCCCTTGGTCAGAACTAATGTGGCAGTAGTGCAGTTTCATAGGAAGAGTTGGAGCTTTCCTGTCAAGACAGGCTTCCTGAGCCTGTAACCTGGAGTCATTTAACTCCAGGCCTCAATTTCCTTTGAGAGAATACAATTGTGAGGTTATATCTAGGATATTCAATACTCTTCTTGAAATGTAGAAGTTCAAAAACAACAGCTGTTGTTTGTATTCTCTTTTTGTCTTGAAGGCTAACCTGGCAACCAAAGTGGAAAAGATGAGGCAGAGTATACTTGAAGGAGTCAACATGAATCATCCACCACCTTCAGCTCTACTTCCATCACCTCCTTTTGTGCCTCCCATGGTTCCCTCTCTCTACCCTGTTTCACTTTATTCCCGAGCTATGGGCTCAGTGCCACCTCACCCTCAAGGAAGGAGCCGGGGATTTGCAGGTCAGTACCTAAAAATGAGATATTTCCTATCCAATTTATTTTATAATGGACCATCTAGTTAGGCATGTGGCACATGCCTGTAATGCCAGCACTCGAGAGGCTGAGACAAGAGGATCATTATGAGTTCGAGGCCAGCCTACACTATATAGTGAGTTTAAGGCCAGTCTGAACTACAGAGCGAAACCCTGTCTCAATAAAATAAAATAACCCATCTAGTACTTGTTGGCAGGTATAGAATCAACAGTTTTCATATAAAACTTATGTCACTTACATTTTGTGGTGTTTTTGGTAGTTTAGCTTACTGAGATAGAGTGTTGTGCCCTAGGAAAGGGAATCCATTCGATTTCTAGGCTTCTTTCCATTAGTGGTGGTTGAGTCCCAGGGAACCAACCAAAAGTCATGCAGTGACGGAGTCACTTTATTATTTTGAGAACTACAACTCATATGAACAGCATCTTCATGGTGGTTGTTAGTTCATTCCTTCCTTATAGGCAGATATACTTAGGAGCTTGTACAAAGAGACCAGTGTTGTTAGATGAAGATAGCTTGATGTAATCATTTCCACTCTGAGGTTAGACCTGATACATTTTTCTTCCTCCCACTCCAGAAGCATGGAGATAAATGTCACTGTCCATACACACAGAAGATTGCAGCTTAGTGGAAAACACACACACACAACTATATACACAAATATGTATGTACACATGTATCTATTTATAAATTATGGTGATAACCTGATCTTCTTAATAGTAAATGCCCAAACATGCTTAGGTAGTTCAGATACTGATGCTGATACTTCACACAACCTGTCCCTATGTGAAACATGGTATTTTAATGGGGGAAATTTTAACATAAAATAGCAGGACTCTGTGATTGAGTGGCAGGGTCATTTCTGTGGTTGAATGTTGTGTGTCATCTGTCTGTCTGTCTTAAAAATAATAAAGTTGAAAGTTGAAGTTAGTTTTTTTAGAGTCACACAATTCAAGATGGATATTTAGCTCAAGGATAGACTTAGACAAACAGTGTGAAAGTTTGCTTCTAGAGGCTTACTATTCAGTCATATAATGATTAAGTCTTACAAACCAGAGAACCAGCCATTCCATTCCTTTAATGTGACTTTACAGGTCTCTTCTCTGATCTTATGTGTTGACTTTATTATGTAAGTCTCAGAAGACACCTTAATTAAAGCCATGTTCTCCATAGATCCTTACCATTGCCTCAGCTACCAGTAATTTTTAGTCTCCAGTTACTGGTAGTTCATGGGAGCCTCCTGCCTCTTGAAAGACCACCTTAGGATCCCTTGAATGCAAGTTTTTCTTATCCTTCTTATGAATAGTTCCTAGCTCCTTGACTTTCACTTTTGTATAAACAAATTTCTCTTTACTAATAACCTGCTGAGTTAAGGGTTATTAACCTTTAGTTTCTTTCCATAAACTAAAAGGTGTATCAGAACTCCATATTCTTTAAAGGCTTCTTTTTATACGCATTTACAGAACTTGGCAGTGCTTGAGCACTCATACATGCAAATTAGAATTTCTTTTTTTCTAAGGATATGTTATCTTGAATTGCTTCTGGTTTTCAAGTGTTACTAATCTTGCTTTTTAGTTATATGCTATTTAGTTTCATTTTTTTCTGTTTGGTTGTCTGCCTAATCCTATAGTGTGTTGTGGTGTATATTCATTTTGAAAGTAGACCTGTCCTATAATTTTTCAGTAACTCAATTTTAAGATACTCTCGACAAATATTGAATTCCTAAAATGTGCAGACCCTGTGGATGAAAAATTAATCACTCATACCCTAAATATATGACTTCTTGTTACTGTTAGATTCATCTTATCAGAAAAGATGAGTGGGTTGGACCAGGGATCTAACTCAGCATCACAGTGCCTGCCTGCCAAGCACGAGGTTCTGAGTTTGATTCCCAGTACCAGAAAAAAAAAGTAAGTAGTCTGTAGGATCTTTTCTTGTACCTCTTATCCATTACGATTCATTACTACTGTTCTTACTCTCTTGCCAGGTCTCCACCCAATCCCACCCCAAGGAGGAAAACTGGAAATTGCCGGGATGGTGGTAGGCCAATGGGCTGGCAGTGGATCCTCCAGAGGCCAAGGATCGTTTGGCATGCAAGTGGTTTCTGTCGGTGGGCCAGGAAAGGGGTATGTTTTTCATTGGGTTGGTACAAAATAGTGTCAATCATAGTGTCCTTGGGAAAATGCCCAGCTACTTATATTCTTCAATTAAAGTAAGAGGGATTAACCAACTGTCCATATTTAAAGCCAGTAGGCCTGGGGATTTAGCTTAGTGGCATAAGCACCTGCCTGGCAAGTGTAAAGTTATGAATTCAATCCCCAGTACAAAAAAAAACAAAACATAAAAGCCAAGAACAATAAAGAAATTCATATTTAAAGCCAGTTTTCAGTTTAGTTTAGGAAACAAAATAAATGTTATGCCTTGATGAAAAAGTTTTATATTAGAGAAGATCATGAAATATAGAACAATTCAGTATAACATAGAAATGACAGAAGCTAGAATAGTAACACTGAGGAGGGGCATTTAACTTAACAAGGTCAAATTTACTAGAAGGATGAATAGTTAACCAAGTAAAAAGAAAGGAATAGATACTGTCTCTCATGATCACTTTTTCTCCCATTTGCTAAAGGCATGGAAAAGAACAGACTGGTAGAGGACCTAAAGAATACAAAAAAGGAAATAAACAAGTAAGTACCTTTGTTTTTGAGATTAACCAGCTTTTGTTTGATACCTCTTTCCTTTTCAGCTAATGTGCAAGACAGCACATCAGGAATGGAAACCTGCACTACTCAGGAGAGCTTTCACACCTTCTCTAGGCATTTGATTCCATTCTCCTTGTCTTGAGCAGTCTAGTGAGGACTACACCAACCAGAACTGTTTTTACTAGGCTGTGAAGTCTTAGTCCTTATCCCTGAGTCCTTCTCCCAAGATAAGACATTGAATACAGTGTTCTGAGTATCTGTGCCTAACATAGTATTTTCTGCATACAGTTAGAAAGGTATCAGAGTGAATCTAATAGTGAAATTACCTCCAACCTTCCTAACATTCTGAGGAGCTGCCAGAAATGCTTAGAAAATCAGATTTTTGCCTTTGCCACATCTGGAGGAGTGGAAAAGCATTGCCATGCTGTTTATTCTTAATGACTTAGAAAAGTATTGTACTTTCTCCTCATCTATGCTTTGAATTTTATTCAATCCACATTAGATATGGCCCCCCTGCTCCAAGTATCCAAGTAATAGACTGTGAGAATCTATTCTTGTATGACTGGGATTCTTTTTTTTTTTTTTTGGCTTTTTGAGACAGGGTCTTGCTATGCAGTTCAGGCTGGCCTTGAGCTCACTTCATAGCCCAGGCTGGTCTTGAACTCTTAACGAACCTGGTGCCTCAGCCTCCTGAGTGCTAGGATTACAGGCGTGAGCCACCACACCCAGCTAGAAACTATTCTTGTGTTGATCCAAAATCTCAGACTGGTGCTGTGGTTGTAGGTCAGTGATAGAGGGCTTGTCTAGTATCTTTAAGGTCCTGGGTTTAATCTCCAGCACTGCCCCCACAAAAAAAAACACTTTAGTGAACCCAAATTGCAGGACTCTTTATAGTATTACCAGCTACTATTTCTTTTCTCTCTCTCTCTCTCTCTCTCTCTCTCTCTCTCTCTCTCTCTCTCTCTCTCTCTCTTTCTCTTTCATTCACAGGGCTTTCACACTGAGCAATATCCTCAGTCTTTTTTTTTTTTGAGAGAGAGGGTCTTGCTAACTCACTAAATTTTCCAGGATGTGCTCAAACTTACAATCCTTTTACCTCAGTCTTCCAGAATGCTAGGATTATAGGCATGCACTACCATGCCCTAACTTTTTATTTTTCTTTTCTTTTAAGTCAGAGTCTCATTATGTAGCCCAGGCTGGCCTTTAACTCATGGCAATCTTGCCTCAGTCTCCCAAATGCTAGGATCACAGCCATGTGCCACCATGCCCGGTTTCCAAGCAACCATTTCTTGAGTGTCTTCTTTCTACCAAACCCCCACTACTAGGCATTTTATGTATACTCTTTAATAATAGGCAATTTTGTCAACAGTTTTCAATTGTAATCCACTCTCCTATAATCAACTAGCCCCCACGGAATCCATACTTTAACTTTCACCATGTAATGCTTTCTCAAAGAATATGAATTTATCTTAATGTTATTTTGAGCCAAAAATATAAATAGAGCTGAGCGTGGTGGCACATGCTTATAATCCTAGCACTCAGGAGGTTGAGGCAGGAGTATCATTGCAAGTCTGAGGCCAATCTGGGCTACAAAGTGAGTTCAAGAGCAACATGAACTGCATAGTGAGACCCTGTCTCAAAAAGACAAAAAAGTATAAATATAAATGTAAGTCCTATACACAAAGCATTTTATAATACACTACAAAGCTAGAGAGTAGTAACTTTGTGAGTTTTCTAAAGCTTCTCAGCTTCTAAAAGTTGCTCAGTAAAGTAAAAAGAATTGCATCTAGAAGGAAAACTAGTGAGCCAGGTAGTTTCCCATAAGTTGGTACACCATGAATCAGGGTCTGATTGTCAAGCATACAGCCTGAAAAAAAAACTTATATTTTTAGTAATACAAAAAGAATAGATCCATCGTTACCTGATTGACTCATACTAACAAAGACTACAGAAATAATTATGGGGTTATGCTTAGGGAATAGTTTGATCTTTATTTATACTTTGGGTTTCTCATATCAGAGTAACCTGTGACATTTAACATTCTGTATCTGCTTTATTTTACTTAGCATTATCATGTAATATGGTATCTTTAACACTCTGGGGAAGATAACCCAGAGAAGGGATAGCTGGGTTGAATGGAATTTCTGTTTTTCAGTTTTTTGAGAAATTTCCATACTGATTTTCATAATGGTTGCACTAGTTTACTTCCCCACCAAAAATGAAAAAGGGTTCCTTTTTAACCACAGCCTTACCAGCATTAGTTGTTTTTGAGGCCTTAAAGATTTCCATTCTTAAAAACTAAAAAAGTAAATAAGGACCAGAATGTACAATAGACATTGTGAAATGGGAAGAAATTGTTCAAAAAGAAAGAGGAACCAATGTGGGGGAAAGGGGAAATGAAGGAAGAGAAAAGGGAAAAAAATACAAAATCATTAAACTACTAGTTTCTCTTAGTTCATTGAAATGAAAGGTTTGAGCTAATATCATTTGGAGAATTTCTTATACCCATATCTTTTTTTTACTTAAAGAAAAACAAGACAAAACAGAAACAAGGTAGAAGTAATACAGAATTTCAAAGAAAAATATTAACACTAAGAAATTACTAGTTGATAAGTTACATATAGTCTTAGAAATAGTTGTTCAAGTTATAAAATCAAAGCATAAAAAGTGGACACTCAAACATTGACAGTGATGCCCATATCTTGTACTTTGAGTAACTACTTTGACAATAGTCATATGCAGTGTATTAACTGTTGTTATTCTCCTATTATTTTGTTATGAAATTTTGTTTTATTTTTTTCAGAAAATAAAAAATACCATAAGTAAAGAAAATCAGTTCATAAAGTTCATAATGGGATTCCTACATGTGCCAAGTATAGACTTAATGTGGGGCAACTATTACGTATATTTCAGATTATAGTTGTGTTTTTAACTATTAAATCTGTCCTTTCATTTATGGAAATAAAAGGTGCTCTTAATTAAAAAAAGAAAAAAAAAGATTACCCTTATTTTGGACTAACACGAAATCAGAGTTTTTTGTATTTTGGGTTTGTTTTTGTTTTGGTGCTGGAAATCAAACACAGGGCTTTGAACATGCAAGGCAAGAGAGATACCACTGAGCCATCTACCCAGCCCTCAGTGTTGTTTTGATTTGAATTTTTGTAATTACCACAGTTGCTGAACAGTTATTCATGTACTTACTGAGCATTCATAGTTCTTAAAAGAAGTTTCTATTCAATTTGATATAATCTGTTTCTTAATTCTTAGAGTTATAGTACTTCTTGTGCTGTTGGAAATCTATTAACAAATTCTTTGTCTATATGATTAAGTATTTAAGAGTTTTAGATTCAGTGTTTCTGGGGTTTTTTGTTTTGTTTTTATTTTATTTTTTATTTTAAGGAGAATAAAACAAAAGAGGACAGAAAAAATAAATCAGAAAATAACAATATAAGCAACACAGCACTTCACAACAAGATAACTGGATATTAACAGTAGTTACCATAATGTCTCTTTCTTTGAAATAGTTGAGCATACCTTCACACACAATAATATCAAACATAACAAAATTAGTATAAAAACATTCAGGAGAATGAAAGTATTAAAGGACATTGAAAACCAAATAATAGAAAATGAACAATGGCTACTATAATATCTCATTTTCCATAAAAATTTTGTTTATACTATTACACATATGAAAATCCAGTAAGACACAACATGATAAAACCAATGGTAATAGAAGAACAGAGCATGGTAGGACTTCAAAGCAAGGCGGTATTAAATCAGCAATGGCTGCCATAATGCTTGTTTTCTTCAAAGTACCGGTTCATACCATCAAACATAATAAAATCAAACAAAACAGAATAAAACCATTCCAATCAATAAATGAAAACATTATACAACTTAAAAGCAATGTAATGGGGAACTATGATTACCATAAAGTCTTAAGTACTCTTACCATTTCTTATAATAGGGAGACTATACAGTATTTATACATGTGAGTTTGATTTCTTTCACTTATGAGTATGGACTCAAGTTGCATCCATTTATTTATAAATATCTCAATGTGATCATTCTTTATAGCTGTGTAGTACTCCATTGTGTAAAAATGCCACATTTTTTATCCATTCCTCGGTGGATGGGCACTTAGGTTGTGCCAAGATCTGGCTATTACAAATTGTACTGCTATAAACATGGGTGCACATATATCACTGTGGCATGATGCTTTCAGTTCTTCTGGGAATATGCCTAGGAGTGGAATAGCTGGGTCAAATGGGACTTCCAATCCCAGCTTTGTGAGGAATCTCTAGACTGACCTCCACAGTGGTTGCACCAGTCTGCATTCCCACCAATGGTGCAGAGGAGTTCCTTTTTCCCCACAGCCTCTCCAGCATTTGTTGTTGGTAGTTTTCTTGATCCTGGCCATTCTTTGTGGAGTGAGATGAAATCTCATTATAGTTTTAATTTGCATTCCCCTAATGACTAATGATGCTGAACATTTTTCATGTAATTATGTGCCATTTGTTTTTCTTCATCTGTGAACTGTGTTCATCTCGTATGCCCATTTTTGGATTGTATATGTCTATCAAGTCCATTTGTTCACAGTTATGATTCAGTTCTATTATTTCTTTGCTGATTTTCTGTCTGGTTGAACTGTCCCTTTGTGTCAATAGCGTGTTAAGGTCTCCTGTTATAATCATATTATTGCTTATTTGATTTTTCATTTCTGTCAATACTTATTTTGTATAGCTGGATGCTCCCGAATTTGGTGCATATATATTTAAGATTGTTATCTCTTCCTCCTTAAATTTTCCCCTAACTAGTATGTAGTAACCTTCTTTATCTCTTCAGATCTTTCTTGGTTTGAAGTTCACATTGTCTGCAAACAGAATAACTACCCCTGTTGTTTTTTGGGTTCCTGTTGCATGAAGTATTGTTTTCCATCCTTTGACATTCCGTCTATGAGTTTCCTTTTGGGTTAGATGGGTTTTTTGTAGATAGCGTATGGTTGAATGTTGTTTCTTGATCCATTCTGCCTGTCTCTTTCTTTTAATTGGTGAATTGAGGCCATTTACATTAATGTTTATAACTGTCATATATTGCTTTATTTTTGACTTGTTATCTTTGTGCTATTGTTTCTTTACCTTTCCACTGTGTTTAATTGTCTGTCTTGCTTAGTGGTTTTTTCCTATGTGTATCTAGAATGTCTTCCAGTATTCTTTGTAGGTTTGGATTGGTGATCATGAAGTTCTTCAGCTGTTCTTTGTCATGAAAGTATCTGACTTCTCCATCCATTTTGAAGGACAGTTTTGCAGGGTACATCAGTCTGGGTTGGAAGTCGTTTTCCTTTAGGATCTGAAATATGTCACTCCATGCTCTTCTTGACTTCATTGTTTGTGTTGAGAAGTCTGTTATGATTCTGATAGATTTTCCTTTATAGTGATCTGTCTCCTCTCTAACAGCTTTTAATATTCTGTTCTTATGTTGGATTTCTGGGATGGTGATTATTATATGTCTGGGTGTAGTTTTATTTTGGTTATGGCTATTTGGTGTTCTATATGCTTCACTGATCTATATGTCAGTTTCCATTCTCATGTTTGGGAAATTTTCAGGTATTACTTCTGTAGATAGTCTTTTGATATCATTTGTGTTATCCCTTTCTTTTTCATTAATCCCTATTAGTCTTATGTTGTTTTTCTCTGCATCGTCTTGCAACTGTTGAATTGTTGTTTTCTGATTCCTTGTTATCTTTAAAAGATCTTTCCTTTCCTGTTCACTAGCCACAATCTTGTCTTTGAGGTCTGAAATTTTATCTTCACTTACATTGAGGTGGTTTTGCCAACTTTCAATGGAATTTTTGATTTCCTGTATATCTCTTTGAATCTGCTTTATGCATTCCATTTGTTTCTTATATTGTTCATTCAGGGTTTCCATCTTTTTGCATTGTTCCTCTAATTTTTTAACTATGTCTTCTTTAGATGGGTTTAGCATTTCTTTCATTACATTTATCATTTCTTCTTTTACCTGGGAGATTATTTCTGATTTGAGTTCTTTTATAGCTTCCCAGAGTTGTTTCTTTATTTCAGTTGATATCATTTTAGGCAGTTCAGGTATATGGCTTATATTTTCTTCTATGTGCATGGCTCCTAGGCTTTCTTGAGATGGGCTGGAGGTTTGAAATTGCATTTTGGGCTTTCATTTTGTTTTGTCACTTTCCTATATTTCTGGGTTTTGAGTGATGTTCCAAAGCTTCCCCCAGACGTGTTGGAAATCACCTTGTGTGCCCTTGGTTCCTGGGACTGAATGGAGGTCACTGAACATATCCTAGTCAGGCCCACAGGACCTTCTGTGCCTCCTCTGGTGTTTCAGGAAGCTGGGTGGGCTCCTAACCAGTGGGAGTGATGGTTCAGAGCTCTCCCCCAAGCCAGTGTAAGCCCGCTGGAACTCACCTTGTGTGCCCTCAGCTCCCCAGATTGAAAGAAGGTCACTAGGCATGGTCCAGTCAGGCCCATGGGACCTTCCTTGCTTCCTACAGTGTTTCAGAAAGCTGGATGGGCTCCTAACTGTGGAAGCAGTGGTCCAAAGCCCTCCCTGAGCCAGCAAATGTGCAGGGAGTCACCTCGGGAGACCTTGGCTCCCCAGATTGACAGGAGGTCACAAAGTGTGGTCCAGTCAGGCCCACGGGACCTCTGTTTTTTTTTTCTTTTTAAGACAAGGTCACACTCTATGTTCAGACTAAACTTGAACTCTTTATGGATCTCAGGCTAGCCTCAAACTCACAGTGATCTTCCTGCTTCAGCCTCCTAAGTGCTGCAATTACAGGCATACAACACCATACCCAGTCCTAGTGTTTCTGTTTTAATATGTAAATCTTTTATCCATTTTGATTTTATTTTGATACAAGGTAAGAGATACGAGTTTAGCTTCAATCTTCTACATGTGGATAACCAGTTTTCCTAACACCATATGTTTAAGAGGCTATCTTTTCTCTGGCATATGCTTCTGGCCCCTTTGTCAAAGATGCGATGGCTGAATATGCTAGAAGTTTGTTTTTTTTTTTTTTTTTGCATCCTCAGTTCTATTATTTGTGGCAGTACCATGCTGTTTTATCAGAAGCTTTGTAATATAATTAGAAAGCCTGAATTATGATACTTCCTGCTTTGTGCTTGTTGACCAGGATTACTTTTGCAATTCTTAGCTTCTTCTGGTTCCATAAAAATTTCTTTTTGAGACAGGTTCTTATATGTAGTTCAGGCTGGCCTTGAACTCACTATGTAACCCAGGCTGGCCTTGAACTCACAATGATTCTCCTGACTTAGCTTCTGGAGTGTTGGGATTACAGGTATGCACCACAGTGCCCAACCATGGTTCCATATGAATTTTAGGTTATTTTTTTTTTCTAGTTCTGTGAAGAATGTTATTGGTATATTGATTGATGGTGCATTAAATCTATAAATACTAAGTTCCCCAGCTTGTGAATGAGTTCTGCTCCTGGAGAATGTCTGTAACTCAGATTTGTTTCTAAGTCTGACAAAGTAAGTCTTACACAACTTTGACACAGATACATAAGTATATTGCTTTGTGCTTCCTAGCCATCTCCTCCACATCACCACTGCTTTTCTCTTGCTTCTGGACATGCTGGGCTCTGATTGAGCACTGTACTGCTATACATTACCGTAGACAAACAGCAACAAACTGTGACAATGCCTGGCAAACCCATGAGCTACATTAGCAATCTGTTTGCATCTACGTATGATTTTAATGCAGGGTCTTTTGGTTATCTGTGAAAGTTTACAACTCAAATATTTGTATGTCAGGCATTTACTGTATTATTTTTGGTAATATGGGCATTTTGACAGTATTTGTTCCACCTGTGCAAGAATGGGATTTTTTTCCACTTTCTGATGTCCTCTTTAATCTCCTTTTTTAGAGTTTACATTATAGAGTTATTTTACTTCCTTGATTAGGTTAATTACTAAGTATTTAATTTTTTGAAGTTATTATGAATGAGAATGTTTTCCTAATTTTTTTGCTCAGTGGGTTCATTATTGGTATACTGGAACACTATTGAGTTTTGTGCATTTATTATGTATCCTGCTATGTTGCTAAATTTGTTTATAAGTTCTAACAGTCTTTTCATGAACTCTTCTATGTAAAGGATCATATCATCTGTGAATAAAATTAGTTTGACTTCTATTCCCTTTTATTTCTTTTTCCTGCTTGATTTTCTGGCTGAAGTTTCAAGTACTATACTGAAGAGAGTGGTAACAGTGGACACTCTGGTCTTGTTCCTGATTTTAGAGAGAATTGTTTGAGTATTCCTCATTTATTATTTTGTTGATATATGTGTGTGTCATAAATGACTTTTATCAGGTTGAAGTAAGGTCCTTCTATAGCTATTTTTGTTAGGGTTTTTATCCTGGAGGCATATTGGATTTTCTCACTCTTTCATGTATCTATTGAGATCATCATGTTATTTTATTATCTTTGTTTATATTCATGTGGTGTACAGCATTTATTGATTTATGTATGTTGTACCATTCTCGCATCCCTGGGATGAAGCTGACTTCGTCATAATTTATGATCTTTTTAATGACTTACTGCATTCTGTTTGCTAGTATCTTATTTTCAAAGTAGTCGCTTATAATCTACATTTTGGTGGTGTTGATTGTGATTTTTCATTTGTCACTTCTAACTGCACTGATACATTGTTTCCTTTTTTTGTATTTTTCCTAATTTTTATCAGTCTTCTTTATCCTTTCAAATAACTCCTTGATTCATTGTTCCTTTGTTTTTTGTTTGTTTTTTAGTTTCAATTGCACTGATTTCCCTCTGGTTTTTATCATTTATTTATGCTCAAATTTCAATTGCTGTTTCTTTAATAGGATCTTGAGATGTATCTTTAGGGTATTTATATGAGATTGCTCTTTTCTTTTAATGTGTCCATTCACAGCTATAATTTTCCCTTTTAGAACTACTTTAATTATATCCCATAGATTTTCAGTTTTTGTACCTCCATTGTTATTTGATTTTAGGAACTTCTTTATTTCTTCCCTTTCTTTTTAAATTTTTTTTTCATTTTTATCAGTACATCATTGCAGTACATAATGATCAGATTTACTGTGGGGATTTGGCACGTGTACATTACACATCTTGAATTTTTTCCCCTTCCTATCCATGCCTTTTAAGTTTTTTGCCAGTATCAAATTCATTTATTTATTTATAACTTCTAATCAAGCTGATTATAATGAATAAAAATTAATAGCCTGAGTAACAGACCATAAACATATAAAACACAATAGACAATTATGCTAAATCAAGATGCAATTCTAGATACATTGAACATACTGGATTATAATAACCTCTCTCCCTCCCCTCCTCCCTCTCCTTACTTCCTTCTCCTTTCCTCCCTCTTACTTTCTCTCTTTCTTCTATTATATTTATTTATTTATTTATTTTTGGTACCAGGAATCAAAATCACAACCTTGTGCTTTCTAGGCAATATTATATTTTATTTTGTACTTTATTTATATATTGGGTTTATCTTATAAGGGAAATCATGAGCTATTTAAGTCTCTGTACCTGATTTACTTCATTTAATATCATTGTCTACATTTGGTTTCCTAGAGCTGATACAAGTTTATCCTTCTTTATGGCAGAGTAGTACTCCATTGTATACAACTACATTTTCTTTACTCATTCATCTGTTGTGACATATAAGCTGATTCAAAGATTTAGCTATTATGAATCATGCTGCTATAAACATGGGTGTGCATACATCACTGTGGTTTGATGTTTTAACTCTTTCAGGAAGATACTTAGGAAGGGAATACAATAGTTGGATCAAGTGGAATTTCTATTTTTAGTTTTCTGAAGAATCTCCATCCTGATTTCCATAGCGATTATGGCAGTTTACATGCTCACCAACAATGAAGAAATGTTCCTTTGTCCCATAACCTTGCCAGCGTTTGTTACAGCCAACATTTGTTATAGCCATTTAGGATTAGACACATCTTGCTTTGTAGTACAGGCTGGCCTTAAACTCACCATGTAGCTCAGACTGGCCTCGAACTCACAGTGATCTTCCTGCCTCAGCTTAATGAATATAGAAGTTACAGGCATGCACCACCATGCTTGGTGAAGATAGCCATTCTTTCTGGAGTAAAGTAGATCTCGGAGTTGTTTTAATTTACATTTCTCAACTTGCCAGCAGTGCTGAACATTTTTTCAATATTTATTGGCTATTAATAGTTCTTCATCTGAGAAGTGTCTATTCATTTCAGATACCCACTTTTTGACTGGGTCTTTAAATTGAGAGGGTCTAATTCTTTTAGGTTATTTAATATTCTAGCTTCCAGTCCTTTGAGGAGTAGCTGACAATTTTTTTCCCATTCATAGGCTGCCTCTTTACCCTTTGGTTGGTTCCTTTGTTATGCATAAGCTTTTAAATTTGATATGATCCCATTTGTTGCTCCATGGTATTATTTCTTCTACAACCAGGGTTTTGATCAGAAAGTCTGTTCCTGTGCTTTCAAGAGCTTTACCAAAAAAACGGGAAAAAAAAGGTTTACCTATTTTCATATTCTAGCAGATTTTTTCTGATTTTAGTATTTGATTTATTTAGATTTTTTGTTTGTTCATTTTTTGGTTTCTGTTTGTTCATTTTTTGGTTTCTGAGACAAGGTCTCACTCAGTAGTTTAAGCTGAACTTCAACTCACTATATAGCCCAGGCAGGCCTCAAACTCACGGTGATCCTCCTGCCTGAACCTCCCAAATGGTGGGATTTTGTGTGTGACACCATGCCTGGCTCATTTTCAAATTAGTTTAGTGCATGGTAAGAGAGATGGGTCAAGTGCATGAGTATAGCTACTTCTCCTAGCACCATTTGTTAAAGAGGATATATTTCTTCCAGCAAAAGTATTTGGCTCCCTTATCAAAGACATAGTGGCTGAACATGCCTGGAGTTGTTTCTGCATCCTATGTTCTATTCCATTGGTCCACAAGTCTGGTTTTTACCAATATCATGCTGTTTTCATCATTGTAGCATCGTGATGCCTCCTGTCTTACCCCTGTTACTAAGAGTTGCTTTTGCTGTTCAAGGTCTCTTCTGGTTCCTTATGAATGGATTCTTTTCTCTAAATCTGTCACAAATCATGTTGGTATTTTGATTGAGATTTCATTAAATTTGTGTATCACTCTTGGAAGTATAGCCATTTTGACAATATTGTTCCTACCCATTCAGGAACAGGGAATGTCTTTTGGTTTTCTGACACCATCTTTGATATCCTTTTAGAGTACTGTAGTTTTCATTTTAGAGGGCTTTCATTTCTTTGGCTCGGTCATTCCTATGCATTTCATTGTTCTTCATGCTATTGTGAAAGGTGCTATTTCCCTAATTTCTCTCTCAGTGTGTTTTTTATTGGTGTATAGGAATGGTATTGATTTTTGAGTATAGACTATGTGTCACTACTAAATTTGGTTATTAATTCTAGGGATCTTTTGGTAGAGTTTTTGGAATCTTTTTTGTAGAGTCTGCAAATGATGATAATTTAACTTCTTCTTGCCTTACTCTTATCCCTTTAGTTTCTTTTCTTGCCTGATTGCTCTGGCTAATATTTGAGAACTGTATTGAACAGGAGTGATGATGGCAACATCCTCATATTTTTCCTCATTTTAGGGGGAAAGCTTTCAACTTATGTTCATTTAGTATGATGTTGGCCATTTGTTTGTCATTAGACTTTATCTAATTGAGATAAAATCCTTTTATACTTATTTTCTCCAGTGTTTTTATAATGAATTGAGGTTAGATTTTTCCAAATACTTTTTAATGAATTTACTAAAAGGATCGTATGATTGTGGCCCTTGCTTCTGTTTATGTAATATGTTTCATTTATTAGTTTTTGTTGGTGAACCATCCCTGCATTTCTGGGATATATATTATTTGGTCATTTGTATGATTTTTTCTCTATCTGTTACATTCTGTTTGCCAATATCTTTTTTTAAGCATTGATAAAAGTTTATTTGAAAAGTGTAGGGGAAGGGAGAAGCTAGCTCTACAGAGTGATTTTAGAAGCAAAAGAGAGAGAAAAAAAGCAAATGTAAAAATACACCATGGAACTCTTAGGCATATTCCCAGAAGAACTGAAAGCATCTTACCACAGTGATATATGTGCATCCATGTTTATAGCAGCACAGTTTGTAATAGCCAGATCTTGGAAGCAACCTAAGTGCCCATCCACTGAGGAATGGATAAAAAAATTGTACTTTTATACAATGGAGTAAT
The DNA here is from genome assembly GCA_004027455.1 of Hydrochoerus hydrochaeris. Lineage (NCBI taxonomy): Eukaryota > Metazoa > Chordata > Mammalia > Rodentia > Hydrochaeridae > Hydrochoerus > Hydrochoerus hydrochaeris. The sequence continues at coordinate 15,001 of PVLA01012603.1, read as the reverse complement.
ACTCAGACATAAAGAATGAACACATTGAGATATTTATAAATAAGTGGATGCAACTTGAGTCCATACTCATAAGCAAAATAAATCAAACTCACATGTAGAAATGCCATGTAGTCTCCCTAGTGTGAGAAATGGTAAGAGTACATAAGGTTGTATGGTAATCATGGTTCCCCATTATATTGCTTTGAAGTCTTGTAATGTTTTTATTCATTGATTGGAATGGTTTTATTCTGTTTTATTTGACCTTATTATGTGTGATGGTATAAACAGCAACTTTAAAAAAAACAAGACAATATGGCAGCCATTGCTGATTTAGTATCATCTGGCTTTGAAGTCCTAACATGCTTCTGTTCTTCTATTACCATGGGTTCTATCATGTTGTGTCTTACTTCATTTTAATACGTGTAATAATATAAACAAATTTTTATGGAAAATGAGATATTATAGTAGCCATTGTTCATTTTCTGTTATTTGGTTCAGAATGCCTTGTAATAGTTTCATTCTTTTGAATGCTTTTATTCTATTTTGTCATGTTTGATATTATTGTGTGTGAAGCTATGCTAAACTATTCCAAAGAAAGACATTATGGTAGCTACTGTTAATATCCAATTGTCTTCTTGTGAAGTACTGTGTTGCTTACATTGTTCTGTTCTGATTTGCTTTGTTCTGTCCTCTTCTGTTTTATTCTCTGTAAAATTAAAAAAAGAATACACCGTGGAAGACACAAGGGTGGGCTACTATGAGGAAAAGCCAGGGTAGCCTGTTTGTCTTTTTTGTTCACTTTTTTGGGGCTATTTTGGTTTTTTTTTTTTTTGAGGCAGAGTCTTGCTATGTAGTTCAGTCTGTCTTTGAACTCACTGTGTAACCCAGGCTGCCCTAAAAGTCTCACTGATCCTCCTGCCTCCTGAGTGCTGGGATTACAAGCATAGGCCACCACTTCAGGCCTCCCATCTACCAATATCTTAATTGAAGATATTTACATCTCACTTCATTAAAGAAATTGGACTGTAGTTCTCTTTTTTGATTGTATCCTTTTCTGGTTTTGAAATCAGGGTAGTGTTTGCTTCTATGAATGACTCTGGGAGTACTGCATCCTTTTCAATTTTATTGAAGAGTTTGAGGAATACACATAAAGCTCTTGTATAATTTGGTAGTGAATGCTTAGTGACCTGACTTTTCTTATTTGGTTTTTAAAAATTATTATTTCTTTGATTTCATTCACTGATACTGGATCATTCAGGATATTTGTGTCTTCTTCATTCAGCTTTGATAGTACATATATATATATATATATATATATATATATATATATAAATTTACTCATTTCTTTTGAATTTTCCATTTTGTTAAAAGTACAAGTTCTCAAAATAGTTATGGACTCAAGTTGCATCCATTTATTTTTAAATATCTCAATGTGTTCATTCTTTATAGCTGAGTAGTACTCCATTGTATAAAAGTACAATTTTTTATCCATTCCTCAGTGGATAGGCATTTAGGTTGTGCCAAGATCTGGCTATTACAAATTGTGCCACTATAAACATGGGTGCACATATATCACTGTGGCATGATGCTTTCAGTTTTTCTGGGAATATGCCTAGGAGTGGAATAGCTGGATCAAATGGGACTTCTAATCCCAGCTTTTTGAGGAATGTCCAGACTGACCTCCACAGTGGTTGCACCAGTCTACACTCCCACCAAGAGTGTGGAAGAGTTCCTTTTCCCCCACAGCCTCTCCAGCATTTGTTTTTGGTAGTTTTCTTGATCCTGGCCATTCTTTCTGGAGTGAGATGGAATTTCAGTGTGGTTTTAATTTGCATTTCACTAATGAACAATCATGATGATGAACATTTTTTCCTGTATTTATTTGCCATTTGTATTTCTTCATCTGAGAACTCTGTGTTCATCTCAGATGCCCATTTTTGGATTGGGTCTTTGAATTTCGGGGTCTTATTTTTTTTTTAATTCTTCATAAGTTCTAGACAGAAGTCCTTTGAGGGACAGTTCACTAACATTTTTTTCCCAATTTGGGGGTTTTCCTTTCACTCTGCTGGAGATTTCTTTCAACATGCAGAAACTCTTTAATATGACATGATACCAGTTATTGATTCTGGGTGGTATTTCCCTTACAGTTTGGTTCTTGTTCATGAATTCTCTACCTACCCCTATGTCTTCAAGATTTTTACCTACTTTGTCTTCCAACAGATTTAGTGTTTCTGTTTTAATATTTAGAACTTTGATCCACTTAGATTTTAGTTTAGTTCATGGTGATAGGCATGGGTCTAGTTTTAGTTTTTGACATATGGTACCTAGTTTTTCCAACACCATTTAATAAAGAGACTATCGTTCTTCCAGTGAACATGTTTGGCCACTTTATCAAAGATAAGGTGGCTGAGTGTGTTCATAGTTGTATCTTCGAGTCTATTCCATTGCTCTTCAGGTCTGTTTTTATTCCATTACCATGTTGATTTTATTATGGTAGCTTTGCCATATACCTTCAAGTCAGGGATTGTGATGTCCCCCACCTTGCCTTTGCTGCTTAGAATTGCCTTTGCTATTCTAGGTCACTTCTGGTTCCAGATAAATTTTAGGAGTGACTTCTCTAGGTCTATTAGGTATGTTAGTGGTATTTTAATTGGGATTGCATTGAATCTATATAACAAATTTGGTAGTATGGCCATTTTCACAATATTTATTCTTCTTATCCATGAACGAGGGATGTCTTTCCATTTTCTGAGGTCCTCTTCAATTTCTTTTTCAGGGTATTATAATTTTCCCTGTATAGCTCTTTTACTTCTTTCATTAGATTAATTCCTAAGTATTTCATTTTTTTTTGGATGCTATTGTGAAGTGTGTGGCTTCTCTTATTTCTCTCTTGGTGATTTTGTTGTTAGTGTATAGGAATGCTATTTATTTTTGAGTATTGACTTTGTTTCCAGCTACATTGCTGAATTTATTTATTATATCTAGGAGTCTTTCAATGGAGTTTTGGGGGTCTTCTATGTAGAGTATTATGTCATCTGCAAATAATGACATTTTAACTTCCTCTCTTTCTATGTTTACTCCTTTTATTTCTCTCTTGTCTAATTGCTCTGGCTAGTATTTCCAGTACTATGTTGAATAGGAGTAGGAATAAGGAACATCCTTGTCTTGTGCCTGACTTTAAGGTAAAGGCTTTCAGTTTTGGGCCATTTAATATAACACTGGCTGTTGGTTTGTCATAGATGCCCTTTATAATATTGAGGTAAAGACCATTTATTCCAATTCTCTGTAAGGTTCTTAAGAATGGGTGTTGGATCTTATCAAAAGCTTTTTCTGCATCTATAGAAATTATCATGTGATTCTTACTTTTGGCTCTATTGATATGATGGATTACATTTATTGATTTATGTATGTTGAACCATCCCTGAATGCCTGGGATGAATCCCAGTTGGTCATGGTGTATAATCTTCTTGATGGTTTGCTGCATCCTGTTTGCCAATATTTTATTGAGAATTTTTGTATCTGTGTTCCTTAGGGAGATTGGCCTGTAGTTCTCCTTTTAGTTGGGTCTTTCTCAGGTTTGGGTTCTAGAGTAATATTTGCTTCCAGGAATGACTTAGGGAGAATTGCTTCCCTTTTGATTTCATTGAACAGTTTGAGGAGTGTGGGCCTTAAGTCTTTGTTGTATTTCTTGTAGAATTCTGCAATGAATCTGTCTGGGCCTTGGCTCTTCTTTGTTTGTAAGGACTTAATTATATTTTCAATTTCATTAATAGAAATTGGGTTATTCAGTAGTTTAACATCTTCTTGATCCAACTTTGGTGGTTCATATGTTTCTAAGAATCTGTCAAACCTATGGGAGTAGACGTTTTCGAAATAGGTGTTGATGATCTTCTGTATTTCCACAGACTTGGTAGTGATTTCACTTTTTTCATTCCATGTTGCATGAATTTGAGTCTTTTCTCTCCTTTTTAAAATTATGTTGGCTAGGGGCTTGTCAATTTTATTTATTCTTTCAAAGAACCAACTCTTTGATTCATTGATTATTTGAATTGTTTTCTTAGTCTCTATTGCATTAATTTCTGTCTGATCCTTATAATTTCCTCCCTTCTTTTGGCATTGGGCTTGGCTTGCTCTTCTTTTTCTAGCTGTCTGAGGTGTAATATCAGGCTGTTTGTTTATGTTCATTCTGTTTTCCTAATGTGGGAACTCAGTGCAATAAATTTTCCTCTGAGTACTGTTTTCATTGCATCCCATAGGCTATGGTAAGTTGTATTTGTATTTTCGTTTGCTTGTAGATATTGTTTACTTTCTTCTTTAATTTCCTCTGTGACCCATTGAATGCTCAAGAGTGTATTATTCAATTTCCATATGTTTGTGGGGTTTTTCTGGTTTTTTTATCATTAATTTCCAGTTTCATGGTGCTATGATCTGATAATATGTGTGGGATAATTTCAGTTCTTTTTCATTTACTTAAATGTATTCTGTGGGCTAGTATATGGTCTGTTTTAGAGAATGTCCCATGTACTGCTGAGAAGAATGTGTATTCTGATGTTGGATGGAGCACTCTCTATATGTCTATGAAGTCCACTTGTTCACAGGTGTGATTCAGTTCTGTTATTTCTTTGCTGATTTTCTGTCTAGTTGTTCTGTCCCTTTTTTCTCACTGGCATGTTAAGGTCTCCTGTTAAAATTGTGTTATTGCTTATTTAATTTTTCATTTCTGTTAATACTTGCTTTGTATAGCTGGGTGCTCTGGAATTTGGTGCATATATATTTAAGATTGTTATCCCTTCCTATTGAAGTTTCCCCTAACTTTCTTGGTTTGAAGTTCACATTGTCTGCAAACAGAATAGCTACCCCTGCTTTTTTTTTGAGTTCCTGTTGCATGAAGTATTGTTTTCCATCCTTGACTTTCAGTCTATGAATTTCCTTTTGGGTTAAATGGGTTTCTTGTAGACTGCATGTTGTTGGACATTGTTTCTTGATACAGTCTGTCAGTCTATTTCTTTTAATTGGTTAATTGAGGCCATTTATATTAATGGTTATAACTGTCAAAAATTGGTTTATTGTTGACATGTTATCTTTCTGAAGTTGCATCTTAACTTTTCATTCTGTTTAATTGTCTGTCTTGCTTAGTGGTATTTTCCTATCTGTATCTAGAATGTCTTTCAGTATTTGTAGGGTTAGTTTGGTGACCGTGAAGTTCTTCCACTATTCTTTGTCATGGAAGTATCCCAAACTCTTCCCATGCCTGCGCTGGTGAGCTGCAATTCAGCTCATTTCGGCGGCGTAGTCCTGGCTCTGCTTTCAGCTGGCCTGCCTCCCCTGGTTGAATGAAGGTCACTGGGCATGGTCCACTCAAGCCCATGGAACCTCTGGAGCCTAGTCCGATGTCCTAAGGGGCTGGGCAGGCACTCAGCAGCCAGGATTGATGGTCCCAAACTTTTCACGTGCCTGTGCCAGTGAGCTACAACTCACCTCGCTGCAGCAGCATGGGCTTAACTCTCCAAAAGCTTTCAGTTTTTGACCAGTTAAGGTGATGCTGGCTGTTGGTTGGTCGTAGATGGCTTTTATCAGACTGAGGTAAAGACTGTGTATTCCAAGTTTCCATAGGGTTCTTATCATGAATAAGTGTTGGACTTTATCAACCGTTTTTCTGCCTCTATTGAAATGATCATGTTTTTCGTACATTGAACCCACGACCAAGTGGGATTCATCCCAAGAATGCAGGGCCATTTCAACGTACAGGAATCAATAAACATAGTATATCATATCAGTAGAACAGAAATACAAAAAACATGATTATCTCAATAGAGGCAGAAAAAACTTTTTGATAAAGTCTAACACTCATTCATGACAAGAATCCTATGGAAAATTGTATTTCTTGAAACATTGATTGTTCAGGAGTGTATTATTCAATTTCTGTGTGTTTGTGGAGGTTTTCAGTTTGTCTTGAATTTCTAGTTTCATGGTGCTATGATCCAATCACATGCATGGGATAATTTCACTTCTTTTGCATTTACTTAAGCATGTTCTGTGGGCTAGTACCTGGTCTTTTTTAGATAATGTCCCTTTTTCAGCTGAGAATCTGCAGCTGAGAATGTATATCTGATCTTGTGTGGAACAATCTGTACACATCTACTAAGTCCATTTGTTCAAAAGTTTGATTCAGTTCTGTTATTTCTTTGCTGACTTTCTGTCTAGTTGATCTGTCTCTTTCTGTCGATGGGGTGTTAACTTCTCCCATTATAATTGTTTTATTGCTTATTTGATTTTTCATTTCTATTAATATTTGTTTTACATAACTGCATACTCACCTATTTGGTGCATATATAGTTTGGATTATTATTTTTTCATCTTGAAGTTTTCCCCTAACAAGTATGTAGTGACCTTCTTTATCTTTTCTGATCATTCTTGGTTTAAAGTTCACATTGTCTACAAACAGTACAGCTTCCCCTGCTTAGTTGGGGGGGGGTTCCTGTTGCATGAAGTATTGTTTTCCATGCTTTGACTTTCAGTCTATGAATTTCCTGTTGGGTTAGAAGATTTCTTGTATACAGCATATGATTGGATGTTGTTTCTTGATCCATTCTGCCAGTCTGTTTCTTTTAATTGGTGAATTGAGACCATTTATATTAATGCTTATAACTGATATATACTGGCTCATTTTTGTCATGTTATCATTCTGCTGTTGGTTCTTTACCTTTCCCCTCTCTTTAGTTGTCTGTGCTGCTTAGTAGCTCTTTTCTCTTTGTCATCTTGGAGTCATAATTCTTTTTATGTCTTTCTAGAATATCTTTCAGTATTCTTTGCACGGTTGGTTTAATGCTCATGAAGTTCTCCAGCTGTTCTTTGTTGTGGAAGTATCTTATTTCTGCATCAATTTTGAAGGGCAGTTTTGCAGGGTACATCAGTCTGGGTTGGAATCATTTTCCTTTAGGACTTGAAATACTTTGCTCCATGTTCTTCTTGACACATTGTTTGTGTTGAGAAGTCTGCTGTAATTTTGATGGGCTTTCCTTTATAGGTGACCTGTCTCTTTTCTCTAACATCTTTTAATATTCTGTTCTTATGTTGAATTTCTGGGATATTGATTATTATATGTCTGGGTGTAGGTTTATTTTGGTTATGGCTAATTGGATTTCTATATGCTTCACTTAGCTGTGTATCAGATTCCTTTCCCATGTTTGGGCAATTTTTTGCTATTATTTCTGTAAATAGTCTTTTGATATCATTTGTGTTGTCACCTTCTTTTTCATTTACACCTATCAATCGTATATTGTATTTCCTTGCATCATCTTGCAACTGTTGAGTTGTTATTTCCTGGTTCCTTGTTATTTTTAACAGATCTTTCCTTTCTTGTTCACTAGCTGCAATCATGTATTCTAGATCTGAAAGTCTATCTTCACATTCATTAATGCGGTTTTGCCAGCTATTGATGGAATTTTTGATTTCCTGGATGTCTCCTTGAATCTGTTTCATGTATTCTATTGTTTTCTTATGTTGTTCTTGCAAGGCTTCCATTTTTTTTGCAATACTCCTTGATTTTTTAAGTTATGTCTTCTTTAGATATGTTCAGCATTTCTTTTATTATGTTTATCATTTCCTCATTTTTTGGGAGATTATTTCTGATCTGAGTTCCTTTATAACTTCATAGAGTTGCTTTTTTACTTCAATTGCTATCATTTTCAAATTTTCAGGTGTATGGCCTACATTTTCTTCTATATCCATGTATCATATGCTTGTTTGGGATGGGCTGGAGGTTTGAGGTTGCATTTTGCTCTTTCATTTTGTCATTTTCCTGTATTCCCTGGTTCCTTAGTGGCACTTAAGGGTCTTCTCAGATGGGCTGTGCATACTGGCTATACCTTTAGCATCCCCCACATGGCTAACTGAAGTATCCCAGCTGCTTGAGGTCACTGGGCAGGGACCTACCAGGTTCTGAGTAGAATATCCTGGGCATACTTTCACCTCACACCCCAAAGCTCCCTGCTTCTTAGTGTCTCTGTGTGTTGCTCCACCAGATTCCAAGCAAAGACCTGCCTCTGCACAGTTATGTAGGGATCAGTGTGGAAGGCTTCAGCTCACAGGCCGTAGCTCCCGGCTACCTGGAGGATACTTGGCAGGGCCCAACAAGGACCCAAGTGATGACCTAAAGTCTCACAGTGTTCAGGGACACTGAGCGGGGCCTACCAGGTTCCAAGCAGAGTCCTGTGGCTGCACAGTTAAATAGGGATTGCTGTGGCATGCTTTAGCTCACACACAGTGGCTCCCTGCTACCTAAAAGTTGCTGGGTGAAGTCCAGACAGGACCAGAGTGATGACCCAGAGGCCCTACAGTGTTTGAGGATGCTAGGAAGGGGCCTACCAGGTTCCTGGCAGAGTCCCACCTCTGAACAACTAGGTAGGGATCACTGTGGCAGGCGTTAGCTCACAGGCAGTAGCTCCCTGCTACCTGGAAGTTGCTGGGCAGGGCCCACCCCAGACAGGAGTGATGTTCCAGGGTCTCACAGTGTTCCAGGATTCTGGGCAGGGACCTAACAGGTTCTAGGCAGAATCCTGTGGCTGCACAACTATGTAGGGATCTCTGTGGCAGCCTTCAACTCCTTCTCTATCAGTTTTGAAGGAAAGTTTTGAAGGACACTGAAGTCTGGCTTGGAAGTTATTATCTAGCAGGATTTGAAATACTTCACTCAAAATCCTCCTTGCCTTAAGGTTTCTGTAGAGAAGTTTATTGTAATTATATATATATAGATTTACCTTCATATGCATTTCATTAACTTTCTCCAACAGCTTTTAAGATTTTGTCCCTGTAATGGACTTTTGGTACTTAGAGTATAATGTGGTGTGGAACGGTTTTCTAACTGTGGCTATTTTGGGTTCTATGTGCCTTACTTACCTTCCTGTTTATTTTTCCCTATGTTTGGGGAATTTTCAACCATTATTTCTGTGAATAGGATTTTTTTTTCATTTTTTAAAAAAATATATTTAAAGAGAAAAAAAGCAAAAGAAAAAAGGATAGCAACAATACAGAATTCTAAAAGAAAAAAGAAAAAAGAGGAAAGAACATTAAGAAATTACTAGTTGATAAATAATATATTGTCATCTTGGATGTACTTGTTCAAGTTACAAAATTAATGGATACATACTAAACATTCAAACAGTGAGATTGCAGACAGTTCTGCTCAAAGATCTAACAAAGATTTAGCATTATGGTCATCTATTTTACACACTCAAACATACATGCAGTTATATCACTTAGAGGCATTTATTTTCCTCTTTTTTACAATATCAATTACACATTTTGGGTTTTATTACTCTTATGGTTCTTATCACTTTTTACACTAGAGTCACAATGTGATATTTATAAATATGATTCTTACTTATTTCACTAATGAGGATAGTCTCAAGTTGTCTCCATTTTCATTTGAAGGCCTCAAGATCATCCTTTTTCATAGCTGAGTAATATTCCATTATGTGAACATACCACATCTTTTTCATCCATTCTGCAGTTGATGGGCATCTTGGTTGTTTACAAGACTTAGCTATTACAAATTATGCTGCTATGAACATGGGTGCACACATATCACTGTGATATAAACTTGGCAATCCTTCTGGGAAAATACCCAGGAGGGAAGAGCTGGATTGAATGGAACTTCCAATCCTAGTCCTCTGAGTATTCTCCATATAGATTTCCATAGTGGTTGCACCAGTCTACATTCCCACCAACAGTGGAGCAGTGTTCCCTTTTCCCCGCAGCCTTGCCAACATTTGTTATCAGTTGACTTCTTGATGGCAGCTATTCTTTCCAGAGTGAGGTGAAATCTCAGTGGTGTTTTAATTTGCATTTCTCAAATGACAAGCGATGGTGAACATTTCTTCATGTATTTATTTGCCATTTGTATATCTTTCTCTGAGAACTGTGTGTTCATCTCAGATGCCCATTTTTGGAGAGGGCATTTGAATTTGAGCAGCTTGATGTTTCTGAATTCTTTATATGTTCTAGATATAATTCCTTTGTCTGAGGGCTTGCTGGTTAAAATTCTTTCCCACTCTGTGGGTTGTATTTTCACTCTGTTGGTGATTTCCTTTGAAGTGCAAAACTTTTCAATTATATGAGATCTCAGTTGTTGATTCTTTGAAGTGTTTCCCATGCAGTTTGCATTTTGTTCATAAATTCTCTGCCTACCCCTAGGTCTCCAAGACTTCTACCTCCCTTGTCTTCCAGTAGATTTAGTGTTTCTGTTTTAATTTTTAGGTATTTGATCCACTTAGACTTTAGTTTTGTGCATGGTGATATGCAAGGATCTAGTTTTAGTCTTCAGCATGTAGAGAGCCAATTTTTCCAACACCATTTATTAAAGAAGCTGTCTTTCTTCTAGTGAACATATTTCGCCCCTTTGTCAAATATCAGATGGCTGAGTGTCTTTGCAGTTGTGCTTACATCTTCTAATCTGTTCCATTGATCTTCAGGTCTCTTTCTTTGCCAGTACCATGCTGATTTTGGGTTTTCTACATTGAGTATCATGTCATCTGCAATAGTGATAATTTAACTTCTTCCTTTCCTTTCTTTACTCCATTAATTTCTCTCTCTTGTCTGATTGCCCTAGCTAGTCTTTCCAGAACTGTGTTGAAAAGGAGTGGTGATAGTGGACATCCTTGTCTTGTTCCTGATTTTAAAGTGAAAGCTTTCAGTTTTTGTCCATTTAGTATAATGTTGGCTGTTGGCTTGTCATAGATGGCCTTTATAAATTTGAGGTAGATGCCATGTATTCCAAGTTTCTGAAGGTTTTTTATCATGAACATGTTTTGGACTTTGTCAAAAGCTTTTTCTGCATCTATTGAGATGACCATGTGGTTTTTGTTTTTGGCTCTGTTGATGTGGTGTATCACATTTATTGATTTGCATATGTTAAACTATCCCTGCATTCCTGGAATGAACCCCACTTGGTCATGATGTATAATCTCCTTGATGATTTGCTGCATTCTATTTGCCAGTATTTTGTTGAGAATCTTTGCATTGATGTTCATTAGTGAGATTGGCCTATAGTTCTCTTTTATGTTTGGATCTTTCTCTGGTTTTGGTATCAGAGTACTACTTGCCTCCAGAATGATTTAGGGAGAATTGCTTTTTTCTCCATTTTATTGAAGAGTTTAAGGAGTACTGGCATCAAATCTTCTCTAAATTTCTTGTACAATTCAGCTGTGAATCCCTCAGGGCCTTGGCTTTCCTTTGTTGGTAAGTTTTTTATTACATTTTCAATTTCAGTAGCTGATATTGGGTTGTTCAAAATTGCTATATCTTCTTGGTTGAGCTTTGGTAGTTCATATGTTTGTAGAAATCTGTCCATTTCCTCTGTGCTTTCCACTCTATGTGAGTAGAGATTTTCAAAGTAGGTATTCATGATCTTTTGAATTTCCATGGGATCTGTAGCATTTTCTCCCTTTTCAGTTCTTATTGCATGAATTTGGGTTTTTTCATTCTTTCTCTTGATAAAGTTAGCTAGGGGTTTGTCAATTGTATTTATTCTCTCAAAAAAACAGGTTTTCAATTCATTAATTCTTTGTATTGTTTTTTTTTACTTTCAATTGCATTGGTTTCTGCTCTAATCTTTATGGTTTCCTCTCTTCTATGAGTTTTGGTTTATCTTGCTCCTCTTTTTCTAGAAGCTTGAGATGGAGCATTAGGTTGTTTATTTGTGCTCATTCTGTGTTCTTGATATGACAATTTATTGCTATATATTTCCCTCTTAACACTGCTTTTATAGCATCCCACAGATTACAGTATGTTGTTTCTATATTTTCATTGAATTGTAGGTATTGTTTTATTTCTTTGTTAATTCCATCTGTAGCCCACTGGTTGTTCAAAAGGCTGTTGTTTAATTTCCATGTATTTATGCAGGTTTTACAATTTCTTTTGCCATTAATTTCCAATTTCATTGCACTATGGTCAGATATTATGCATGGTATGATTTCAATACCTTTGCATTTACTTAAGAATGTTTTATGGGTTAATATATGGTCTATTTTGGAGAATGTCCCATGTGCAGCTGAGAAGAATGCGTATTCTGATGTGGGTTGGCGGAACACTCTGTTAACATCTACTAAATCCAGTTGCTCACAGGTATGATTCAGTTCTGTTACTTCTTTGCTGACTTTTTGTCTAGTTGATCTATCTCTTTGTGACAATGGGCTGTTATGATCTCCTGTTATAATTGTGTTCTTGTGTATTTGGCTTTTCATGTCCATTAGTATCTGTCTTATATAGTTGGGTGCTCCTGTATTTGGCACATATATATTTATAATTGTTAGTTCTTCCTCTTGAGTTTTTCCACTAACAAGTATGTAGTGACCTTCCTTATCTCTTTTAATGATTTTAGGTTTGAAGTTCATGTTGTCTGCAAATAGAATAGCTACCCCTGGGTAGCTATTTTTTCTGGGTTCCTGTTGCATGGAATACTCTTTTCCATCCTCTGACTTTTAATCTATGAGTTTCCTTTTGTATCAGATGTGTTTCTTGTATACAGCATATTGTGGGATCCTGTTTCTTGATCCATTCTGTCAATCAATTTCTTTTTATAGGTCCACTGAGGCCATTTATATTTAGGGGTATCACTGATATGTACTGGCTCGACTTTGCCATGTTATGTTTCAGTTGTTTCTTTCTGCTTTTCCTCTTGTTTAATTGCTTATCCTACCTGGTGGTTTCTTTCTGTTGTTGTTTTGGGGATTGTGGTCATTTTTATCTCTGTCTAGTATATCTTTCAGTACTCTTTTTTGGGTTGGTTTGGTGGACATGAATTTCTTCAGTTGTTCTTTGTCATGGAAGTATCTTGTTTCTCCATTACATTTGAATGAAAGTTTTGCTGGGTACATCAGTCTGGATTGAAGGTTGTTTTCTTTCAGGGTTTGAAATACCTCACTCCAAGCTCTTCTTGACTTGAGGGTTTGTGCTAAAAAGCCTGCCATGATTCTAATGGGCTTTCCTTGATAGGTGAGTTGTGTCTTTTCTCTGACAGCTTTTATTATTCTGTTCTTATGCTGTATGTATGAGATCTTAATTATTATGTGTCTGGGTGTGGATTTATGTTGATTGTGACTGTTTGGTGTTCTATATGCCTCACTTATCTGTGTATCAGATTCTTTTCCCATGTTTGGGAAATTTTCTGCTATTATTTCTGTCAATACTTTGCGTATGTCCTTTGCCTGGACTCCTATATCTTCACTAACGCCCATTATTTTTATATTGTTGCTCTTGGCATCATCATGCAGCTTCTGGAGTGGCATTTTATGCTGCTTTTCTATTTTTAAAAGTTCTATCCTTTCCTGATGACTAAATGTGATCCTGTCCTCAAGGTCTGAAATCCTATCCTCAGCTTCCTTTAGGTGGTTTTGCTTGCTTTCAATAGAATTTTTTGTTTCTTGGATGTCTCTTTGAGTTTGTTTCATGAATTCTGCTTGTTTTCTATATTGTTCATTCAAAATTTCAATCAGTTTCACATGCTCATATACTTTTTTCCCTAGTTCTTCTTTAGATGCATTCAACACCTCCTTTACTAAAGTTGTTATTTCTATCTTTCATGGGAGAGTACTTGTAATTTGATTTCCTCTATAGCCTGATGCAGTTGTTCTTTTATTTCACTCTCTATCTTTTCAGAGATTCCTGGTGTGTTACTTTTGGGGTCCTCTATTTCAATGTCTCCTATACTTGCTTCTGATGAACTATATGTTTGAGCCTGCATTTTGCTTTTTCGTTTTGTCATTTTCACTCTGCCTGATATTTTCTATGTGTAGGAGGGGATCACACACACTCTTTTCAGACACACCAAAGTCTTACAGTTAGTTGGAGGGGTTTTTACTACTGGTCCTATTTATCCATTGTACATCTCCATTTTAGTGGTATACTCACTACACTGATACAGTTAATCCACTGTAGTCCAAGGTTCACTGCCTGGGAGCAATGTTCTAAATTTTCTCACAGTACCTGGAGCCTGTTGAGATCTTCTGATGTTCCAGGTGGGAGGGTGGGCCCAGCTGAAGCAGTCCAGGGCAGTTTTAAGCCTTGGGCGGGCCTCTTCGATGTTCCCGGTGGCAATGCAGGCCCACTGTGGAGGTTCCGGGCAGCTTACACCTGATGCAGGCTTCTGATAAGTTCCGGGTGGCAGGGTGGGCCCAAGGTGGAGGTTTCCGGGCAGCTTACCCCTGATGTAGGCTTCCACTGAGTTCCCAGTGGCAGGGCGGGCCCATGGTGGAGGTTTCAGGTAGCATACGCCTGATGCAGGCTTCCCCTGAGTTGCAGTTGGTAGGGTGGGCCCATGTTGGAGGTTCTTGGCAGGCTACACCTGAGGCGGGCTTCCACTGAGTTCCTGGTGGCAGGGCAGGCCCATGGTGGAGGTTCTAGGCAGCCTACCTCTCACCATGCTAATTTTATCACTGTGGATTTGTAGTACAGATTCAAGTCAGGAATTGAGATGCCTCCTGCCTTGCCTTTGTTGCCCAGAATTGCCTTTGCTATTCTAGGTTTCTTCTGTTTCCAAATGAATTTTAGGAGTGTTTTATCTAGATCTGTCAGGTATGTCAATGGTATTTTGATTGGGATTGTGTTAAATCTGTATAACAGTTTGGGGAGTATGGCTCCCCAACTTTCACAATGTTGGTTCTTCCTAGCCAAGAGCAAGGAATGTCCTTCCATTTTCTAATACCCTCTTCAATCTCCTTTTTCAGCATAGTATAATTTATATCATATAGGTCTTTTACATTTTTAGTTAGGTTGAGTCCTAAGTATTTCATTTTTTTGCATGTTTTTGTAAAGGGTGATATTTCAATAATTTCTCTCTCAGTGAGTTTTTTGTTTGTGTACAGGAATGCTATTGATTTTTGAGCATTGACTTTGTATCCAGCTACACTGCTGAACTTGTTTATTACCTCTAGTAGTCTTTTAATGGAGTTTTTTGGGTCTTCTATATAGAGTATCATGTCATCTGCAAATAGTGATAATTTAACTTCTTCCTTTCCTATCTTTA
>PVLA01012602.1:0-43096 GCA_004027455.1 Hydrochoerus hydrochaeris | reverse complement strand
AAGAAGAAGAAGAAGAAGAAGAAGAAGAAGAAGAAGAAGAAGAAGAAGAAGAAGAAGAAGAAGAAGAAGAAGAAGAAGTACAATAAAATTTCAAAGCACCTCAGTCAGGGAGTAACAATAGTACATGCATTGCTTATTGTCATCCCTAAATCATTTACCCAGAGCCCAAGATGTCTGGCTTCAATTGTCCAAACAATAACAGCACAAATCTTTCTCTTCAGTGAACTCAAAGGAATCAGTAGTATAACTATCTTAACTATTTTTATATACATATACATATGTTTTTTCTTAATGATTTTAAAGATAGTATTTATTCATTTATTTTCCTTTTTAAAAATTTTATTTAAAGAAAAAAAACAGAAAAAGGGGTAGAAACAATACAGAATCTCAGAAAAAAAAGCAGTAAGAAATCACTAGTTGATACATTACGTACTGTCTTCTTAGATCTATTTGTTAAAGTTACAAAATTAAAGCATACAAAGTGGACACTCAAACAGTGAGAATGGAAAGAAGTTCAATGATCCAGTAACAACTTAGCAACATGGTTTTCAATCTTACACACTTAAACATACATGCAGCCATATCCTCTAGAGCACTTTCTTTTCTTCTTTTTACTTTTTAAGTCCATTATCTGTTTAGTTATATCCTGTTTCAGGTTGCTCAGTACCTTACTGACTTATTTTATTGTTGTTATATACTTTTAATCACCTTATATAATTCTGTTGCCTTGTTTTTGAGTTTCTCCTCATCCATGATCCATGGATCAGCTTTGGTGGAGTTGGGAGATTTTTGGAGGTATTTTGTTACTTTCTTATCTATTTTTTTTTGAAGGTAGCAAAATACAGCAGAACAAGACAGAGCAAACCCATGCCACCGCACTGCAATAAAACTACCACAGAACCTCAGAGCAGGTCACCAGGACACAAGCAATGGGCTCAATAATACAGCCCATTTTGTTCACATTAGCTGTTCTTTCAATCAAATAGAGGAAAATGGAAGGAAATATCAAACTTTTAAAAACAGAATATTGAATAAAGCAGTACCATTAATCAAAACTGAGCAGAACAGTGATAAAAATATTTGCCTTCAAAGAGATGGTAGAAGGAAATCCCCCTTACTTGCCACACTGTATACATTCATCCTCCAAAAAGATACTTGCTAACCGCAGGTGCCTACTTGCTAACGGGGCAGGTGGGGGGGAAGGGATCGATGTCTGATTCTTAGCCTGTGCACAGGCAGGGCCCCAGCTGCTTACAGGCTGGCCAGCAGGCCGCCTTATCTCCCAGCACCCAAAGTTCCAACATGATGCAGAGCTTAGGAGTCGCTGACAGTTCTCACCCTGGCGTGCCAGTGGTTTGCCAGGCCACCAGCTGCTCACCAGGGTGGCAAGTAGGCTGCCTGTTCTCCAGCGCCCAAAGTTCCAAGATGATGCAGAGTTCAGGAATCACTGATAACTTCTGGCTAAAGACTGGCCACAGCCTCCCACATCTGGAGGCCAAGATCAGCCCCACATCTAAGACTAATCCTACTACAGGCTTGGTAGGGCTCTGATTTGGACACTACAACAGAACAGTGGACACCGAAGGAATTTAATTTTTTCTTTGTGTGTATTATGTATATTGTTTCATTTTTCTGTCTGGTTGAGTTGTTATTATTGTTGTTTAGGTTTATACATATATTTTTGTTCTACCATCTTCTTTTACTCTTTCTTCAACTCTCTTGATCTTACGATATTTTCATGTGAGTGAACATTGTCTCTAGTCTTTCTGGCTAGCTTTGATAATCTTTTTGCTTTCCCCTTCATTCTCTTTCTCCTGTGCTCTTTTCCAGTTTCCTAAAGTTTGCATGATCATCCTTTATCTTTCAGCCTTGCTTCAACTATATTTTACTACAATTATCTCTCTTTTTTGACCCTATACCTCTTAAATTTCCCCATCATAGGGTAAAATCACTTTATCAGGGAGAAACTAATTGCATACAAGTTCCTGACTTATGTTGGGCTTTGTTATATAACTGTACATCTTGCTCCTGTGGTTAAAGATACCAAATTAAGAGTTACCACAATTTGTCAGTTTCTAGGCTATGCTTGATGGTACTGTTATTGCTAATTGTTCTACTTTAGCCAGAATATCATACCTGTTGAAATTATTTGTTCTCCCTTGTATGACAACACTGTGATTGTGTGGGGTCATAACCATAATTGTAGTCCAGTACCAAAGCACTGGGTGCTATCCAAATAGACAGCAACATCTCGTCATTAATAAATTGGAAAGGCAGAGTCTTGGTACAGACAACAAAAAACAAAAACCACCTATAAGTAGAACACATCTCTGAAGATTAGACATTTCTTAGGAAAGCCTTGACCCTAGTGATAAAACTATGTACCATAAGACATCTACAAGAATCAACACAGAAAATAAAATAAAATAGAAAACAGAAAATAGCAAGATGCCAAAGCATAATGTAACCCCATACCTCCAGCCTACCTAGGACAAATTCAGAACACAATGAGCTAGAAGAAAGTAGAAGCCTTACACTGGAACTTTCTGAAATGATAGTAGCAGAAGTGAAAAAAACATGGATGAGGCTATAGAAAAAAAAACTCTTGAATAAAACAAAGAAATGATAATCAAAATGAAAGACATCCCCAATGAATCTAGAGTACACACAGAGAAAAAAAATAGGGGAGCATAGAAAACAATAGAAACTATGAACAGTCAACATTGGAAAGAAATAGAAGCCATGAAACAGATCCAAACAGATATGCAAGAGATTAAAAAATTTCATTGAAAATATACACAACAGATTAAGTGAAGGTGAGGATAGACTGTGAGATCCAGAAGGCAGGATTGTAGTTTATAACCACTAAAAGAAAGATATCTTAAAAATAACAAGAGATCATGAAAAAAATCTACCAGTTGTAAGATGAAGCAAAGAAGAACATAAGACCGACCGGGTTCAATGAGAAAGCCAGAGATAGTGCAAATGCCATAAAAACTTCTCCACAGAGGTATGGCAGAAAACTTCTCAAACATGGATTAAAAATCTGATGTACAAATAAGTGATACATACCGAACTCCAAATAGACATTACCAAAATAAATCTACACCAAGGTATATAATAATTAAATTTCCAAAGCCAGGTGTGGTGGCACATAACTGTATTCCCAGCACACATGAGTCTGAGGCAGGAAGATTTCCATGAGTTCAAAGCCAGCCCCATAGTGAGTTAAAGTCCAGCCTGAACTAAACAGCAAGACATTGACTCAAGCAAGACAAAGCAAAACAAATTCCAGAAATTCAGCACAAGAACAGAATATTAAAAGTGGTTAGAGAAAAGAAACAAATTACATGTAAAGGAAAACTCATTAGAATCACAGTACACTTCACAACACAAACCCTCAAGTCAAGGAGAGTTTGATGTGAAATATTTCAACTCCTAAAAGAAAACAACCTTCAACCCAGATTGATATACCCTGCAAAACTATCTTTCAATGTCAGTGGAGAAATAAGATACTTCTATGACAAAGAACAACTGAAGAAATTCATGACCACCCAGCCAGTTCTCCAACAGTGTTCTTAAGGATATTTTTTTTCTCTCAGAGACAGGGTCTCCCCATGTAGACTAGGATGGTCTTAAACTCACAGCAATCCTCTGGCCTCAGGCTCCCAAATGCTGGGATTATAGGCACATGCCACCAGGCCTGGCTGAAGAATATTTTAGAAAGAGATAAGAAAGACCACAATTCCAAGAACACCAATAGAAAGAAGACACCAGGTAGCACAAGAAATTAAACAGAGGGGAAAAACAGGGTACCAGCAACAGGAAAATAACATGACAAAGATAAATCAATACACAGCAGGTACAACCATCAATGTAAATGGTCTCAATTTACCAATCAAAAGAAAAGACTGGCAGGATGGATCAAGAAAGAAGATCCAACAATATGCTGCGAAGAAGAAACATATTTAACTCAAAAAGAAATTCATCAAGGACAAAGGACAGAAAACAATTTTTCATGTGGCAGGAATGAAGAACAAAGCAGGGATAGCTATTCTATTTGTGGACATTAGGAACTTCAAGCTAAGACTATCAAAAGACCAATTCAAACAGACAGAAGATTATTACACATTTGTAAAGGGGTGAAAAAACCTCCAAGAGGAAGAGCTAATAATCATAAATAGAAAGGCACCAAATACTGTTGCACCCAACTACCTAAAATAAATATTATGGGACATGAAAAATCAAGTAAGCATTAACACAATTGTAATGGAAGTCCTTAATAGAACATAATAACCTCATACTGTAGACCACATACTAGCACACAGAGCATGCATAATAAGTATCCCATGACCATAGTGCAATGAAAATGGAAATTAAGCCAGGTTTGGTGGCTCATGCCTGTAATCCCAGCACTTGGGAGGCTGAGGCAGGAGGATTGTTGCAAATTTGAGACCAGCCTGGGCTACAAAGTGAGCTCAAGTCCAGCCTGAACTGCATAGAGAGACCTTGTCTCAAAAAATACAAAAAAAAAAAAAAAGGAAATTAATGGCAAAAAGAAACCACAAAAGCTCCACAAACACATGGAAATTAACACCATCCTGAAAAACAAATGGGTCACATGAAATTGATGAAGAAATTAAACCATATTTTAATTAAACAAAAATGCCAATACAGGATACCATTATCATACCTCACAAAACAAGAGAATATATTCCTAAAATTCATTTGGAAGAAGAAACCTAGAATAACAAAAATAATCATAGGTAACAAAGGCAAGAGAGGGGGTATCATAATGTATGGTTGAGACAACAAAAGCAGTCTTAAGAGGGACATTTTAATAGTGAATTCTTGCTTCAAGAAAACAGAATGAACTCAAATAACCAAATGTTGAATCTCAAACATCTAGAAAAGGAAGAACAAATCAAATGCAAACCTCAAATGAGGGAGGAAATGTGAAGAGCAGAAATTAAAGCAATTTAGACTAAGAAAATAATACAAAGAATCTGTGAATCAAGGAGTTGGTCCTTTGAAAGATTAAATAAAATTGATAAACCCTTAGCTAAAAAGGAAAGAAAAGAAGAAAGAAAAACACTCAAATTTATACAATTAGGAATGAAAAGATGAAATAACAATGGATCCTATAGAAATCCAGAGATAATCAATACTTGCTTCATGAACCTATAATTAGATGGAAAATACAAGAAATGAATAGATTCCTAGATACATATGAATTGCCAAAACTGAACCAAGAAGATATAAAATTTTAAATAACCCAATAATAATTAATAATAAACCATCAAGAAGAGCTTAGTGAAGTATTTCAAGTCCAGAAAGAAAACAATTTCCAACCCAAATTTATGTACCCTGCAAAACTATCTTTCAAAATTAATGTAGAAACAAGATACTTCCATGACAAAGAAAAACTGAAGGAATTCGTGACCACCAAAACAGCCCTACAAAGAATACCAAAGGACATTTTATAGACAGATAAAAAAGACCATGTTTCCAGGAACAGCAGTACAGAGGGATTACCAAGTGGTGTAGACAACTGAATGGAGGGGGAAAGTAGGCAGCTAACAGCAGGAAAATAGCATGGCAGAGATGAGCCAGTGATTGTTGGCCATAACCATTGACGTAGATGGCCTCAATTCACCAATAAAAAGAATCACAGTAGAGTGGATCAGGAGCCATGATCCATCAATATGATTTATTCAAGAAACACATTTAACTCTAAAGGAAATTCATAGACTAAAAGTCAAAGGAGAGAAAATAATGTTCTATGTGACAGGGAGCCAGAAAAAAGTAGGGGTAGCTTGCCCATCAACTGCAGAATGGATAAGAAAGATATGGCATTTCTATACAAGGGAAAGTTACTCAGCTATAAAGAAAGATAACTCCAAGGCTCTTGTAGGTAAATGGATACAATTTGAGATCATGCTCATGGGTGAAATGGTTCTGAGTCATCATGTTGTCTCCCTAGTATAAAAAACTAAAGGAGTTATTGGAATACAAAATGCACAGTAGAAGTTGTGAAGGTAAAAGGGAAGGAGATGTCTAGAGGGGGAAGACAGTGGCCATTATTAATCTATATCCTGTTTTGAAACACTGTATTGTTTTCACTGTTCTGTTTGGCTTAGTTTTGTTCTGTTTTGTTTTGTTTTGTTTTGTTTTGTTTTGTTTGCTTTTATCATATTTGATGGCATGGATAACTATTTCAAGGATAAAAAGTATATTATGGAAGCCATTATTGATTTCTAATTATCTTGTTTTGAAGCCCTGCATTGCTTTACTTTTCTTTTGATTGATTTTATTCTATTTTGTTTTGTTTGATTTTATTTTGTCTGATAGTATAAACAGCTACTTTAAAGATAACAAGATGCATTATGGTAGCCATTATTGTATTCCTATTGTCTTGTTTTGAATCCTGTATTTCTTTCATTGTTTTGTTTTGATTGATTTTATTCAGTTCTGTTTTGTTTGATTTTATTAAGCCTGATGGTATGGGCAGTTATTTTAAACAAAACAAGAGGCATTATGGTAGCCATTATTGGTTTGCTTATATCTTGTTTGAAGCCTTGTATCATGTTCATGTTTTGTTTTGATTCACTATTCTTTTTTGTTTGATTTTATGATGTCTGATGGTATAAACAGCTACTTTGAAGATAACAAGTCTCAGAGACCTCCATCACCCACCCATCTAAAGGGAGCCGAAAACATGACAAGACAGAGAAAGAGCAAAAGGTCACCAACTGTGGAAACAGGGAAAGTGAGTTCAACAGAGGTAAATGCAGAGGAGGTTGAGAGCAGCAAACCTGTAATGTCAGAGACAGCCTCATCGGAAATAAAGAAATACATCCATGACCTCATCATTGAATTTAAATCGGAAATTCTAATTCAGGTGAAGCAAGATATAAGAAGACTAATAAAAGAAGTCCTGGGTAATCCTCAAGTAGACACAAATGAAAGAATAGAGGAACCCAGAGAAAGGAGAGAAGCCTTTGATGAAGAACATAAACAAAACCTAGAATATGTGAAACAGATCCAAAGAGAATATCAGGAAATTAAAAACTCCATTGAAAGCTGGCAAAACCTTTTAACAGAAACTAAAGACAAACTTTCAAAACTTGAAGATAGATTTGCAAAGTATGATCATGAAAGGAAGGATCTCTTAAAAATAACAAGGAACCAGTAAGCAACAATACAAAGGCTAGAAGATTACAAGAGGATTTATAACCTAATAATAAAATATGTGAATGAAGATGCATCAACAAATACAAATGAAATAAAAAGTCTATTCACAGAAATAATTAAGGAAAACTTCCCAAACATAGGTAATGGAAGTGAAGTTCAGATAAATGAGGCATATAGAACTCCAGCCAGCTACAACCCAAACAAATCTACACCCAGACATATAATAATCAGGATCCCAGAAATCCATCATAAGAACAGAATATTAAAAGTGGTCAGAGAAAAGAAACAGGTTAACTATAAAGGAAAACTCATCAAAATCACAGCGGACTTCTCAATGCAAACCATCAAATCATAAAAAGCTTGGAGTGAAATATTCCAAGCCCTGAAAGAAAATAACCTCCAACCCAGATTGATGTACCCTGCAAAACTGTCTCTCAAAATTAATGGAGAGACAAGATACTTCCACAACAAAGAGGAACTGGGGGAGTTTGTGACCACCAATCCAACCCTGCAAAGAATACTGAAGGACATTCTAGAGAGAGAGAAGAAAATCACCAGGGTTCCAGGAATAATGGCAGAAAGGCCTCAAAGAAAGGGGCAGACAGTGGAATCAAGGAAAAAAGTAAACAAATAACAACAGAAAAATATCATGGCAGAGATAAAACAGAGAAGATTGGTTATATCACTGTTTTATATTGACTGATTTTATTTGAATCTGGTATGCTTGAGAGTGTACAGCCTGAGAGTAGGGGCAACTACTCTGAAGATGACAGGATTCAATAGGTTACCCATTCTGGTTTGATTGTTATCTGCCTTTGAAGTCCTATAATGTCTCCAGTGCTTAGATTTTATTAATAATGTAAAGCAATGCTAAGTTTATATTATATTTGACAATATAGACAATTTTGTTGAAAATGGCTAGAGACATCATGGTGACTACCGTAGATCACCTAAGGTTGTGTTTTTGTATGTTCTTTTCATCTCGTGTTTCTCTAGGAATTTGTATTACTGACTTGTTTTGATTTGTTTCTCCCTCTAATACAGAAAGGCTAGGTATATGTGTAGAGACTTACACATGTGTAGAACTTCTAAGTAGTTTACGAGAATGGATTATAGTTATTGTGAAGGAAAAAAGAGGGAAAGGAGAATATTCTAAAGGATATAACTGCATGTATGTTTGAGTGTGTGGAATTAATAACCATGTTGCTAAAGTTTTAGTTGGATAGATGAGCAAAACTGACTGCAGTCTCACTGTTTGGATGTCCACTTTGTGGACTTTAGTTTTGTAACTTGAACAACTGCATCTAAGGGGAAAGTATATAATTATCAGCTAGTGATTTTTACAGGTTGCAATTTTTTTGTTGTTTTGTTTTGTTTTCTCTTGTTTTTGAGATTTTTGTATTGTTTCTACCCTCTTTTGAAATTTTTTCTTTGAGTAAAACAATTTTAAAAAAATAGCAAGAGGAGGAAAGGAAGATGCTCTAGAGGAGATAACTGTATGTATACTTAAGTGTGTAGGATTGATAACCATGTTGCTAAGTTATTGTTGGATCATTGAACAGAACTGTTTGCAGCCTCACTGTTTGTCCACTTTGTAAGCTTTAATTTTGTAGCTTGAACAACTATATCCAAGGGGACAATATGTAGTGTATCAAGTGGTGATTTCTTAGTGTTTATTTTTTTTTTAAATTCTGTATTGTTTCTCCCTTTTTTTCTGTTTTGCTTCGCCCCTCTTTAAATAAAATTAAAAAAAAGATAACAAGTCTGTTGTATTCCTACTATTTTGTTTTGAAGTCCTGTGTTGCTTTATTTTGGTTTCATTCTGTTCTGTTTTGTTTGATTTTATCATGCCTAATGGTAAAGAAAGTTATTCTGAAGATAGCAAGAAGCATCATGGTAGCCATTGTTGGTTTCCTTTTATCTTGTTTTGGAGTCTTGTGTCACCTTCATTGTTTTGTTTTGATTGTCTCTATTCTGTTTCATTTCTTTCAGTTTTATTCTCTTCAAAATAAAAACAAAGTAAGTGTAGGCAAATATTTCATAACCAAAACTCTGATTGCTTGGGTAATATTACAAAGAATAAACAACTAGGATCTCATTCTATTAAAAAGTTTTACACAGTAAAAAAAAAAAAATTATTAACAGAGTCAAAAGACAGAGTTGGTGAGATGCCCTCTCCGGTACACTCATTGCCCCGCCCACCCACTTCCGGCCTACACCACTCCCTCTGCCTTCTCCCAGGCCCAAGCCCCTGTCTGCCTGCCTGTCCTTCCTTCCCCTCCCATGCGTGATGGAAACACCATGGCCATGGCAGCCCAGCCCTCTCTGACACAGTTATCAAGTAGGAATCTGGTATATGAAAAGTACTATAGACAGATTGATACAGGCGATCAAGGAAGGGTATTGGCTTCAGATGCTACTGCTTTCCTGAAGATATCAGGGCTTCCAGATTTGATACTTGGAAAGATTTGGGATTCAGCTGACACAGATGGCAAAGGCATCCTGAATAAACAAGAATTTTTTATTGCTTTGCATCTTGCGGCATGTGCCCAGAGTGGACTGGTAGTTTCACTGAGTAGCTTGAATGTGACCATTCCTCCACCAGGATTTCATGATACCAGTAGTCCTTTGTTAAGCAGTGGAACTTTTTCAGCTGACCTCCCATGGGCTGTAAAATTTGAAGACAAGGTCAAATATGATGCAATTTTTGATAGCTTAAGCTGGTGATGAAGTGAAACCAGTTGCTCTAAGTTACCTGTGGAAATCCTTGGAAGAGTTTGGGAGTCAGGTGATATTGGCCATGATGGAATGCTTGAGATGAGTCTGTAGTTGCCATGTTTTTGGTATACTGTGTGCTAGAGAAAGAACCTGTGCCAATGTCCTGGCCTCCAGCTTTGGTGTCACCATCTAAAAGAAAAACATGGGTTCTATCCCCTGCAGAAAAAGCTAAATATAATGAAATCTTTCTGAAAACAGATAAAGATCTGGATGGATATGTAGCTGGATTGGAGGTCTATGAAATCTTCCTGAAAACAGGTTTGCCTTCTACCTTATTAGCCCGTATTTGGGCATTATGTGACACAAAAGACTGTGAGAAGCTTTCAAAGGATCTATTTGCTTTGGCTTTTCACTTAATCAAAAGTTAATAAAAAGCACTGATCTTCTTCACATTCTTACTCCTGAGATGATTCTGCCGTCAGACAGGATGACTTTACAAAAGAACATCATAGGGTCAAATCTGTTGCAGATTTCTCTGCTTTTAATGAGTTAGATACCTTTAACAATGAAATAGTTGACCTGCAGAGGGAAAAGAATAATGTGTACAAGGACCTTAAGGAGAAAGGAGATACTGTTAGAGGAGAAAGGTTCAGGATCTTCAAGATGAAGTTCAAAAGGAGAACATCAATCAAAAACTACAGGCCCAGAAGCAGCAAGTACAAGAACTCCTCAATGAACTGGATGAATAGAAAGCCTAGTTAAGGAGCAACTCAAAGAAGTCAGAAAGAAATGTGCTGAAGAAGAGCAGTTGATCACATCTTTGAAAGCTGAAGTAACTAGTCAGGAACCATAGATCTTGACTTATAAGTAAGAATTGTCCAAATAAAGGGAAGAGCTGAGCCACCTACAAGAAACAGCAGAGTTGGAGGAGAGCATAGAGTCAGGAAAGGTTCAGCTGAAACATTTCAACGTCACCTTCAAGAATCATGTCAGGAAATCAGTTCAATGCAAATGAGACTGATGGAAATGAGAGATGGAAAATCATAATCAATTGAATTGGTGCGGTAGCCCACACAGTGTTCTTATAAATGGTGCTACAGATTACTGCAGCCTCAGCACCAGTAGCAGTGAAGTAGCCAACCTTAATGAACCTGCTGAAAGCCAGAGCAACCTAGAGTCTGAGCCAGTACACAAGGAGTCTCCAGGAAGAAGTAGTCCTGAAATACCACCCTCTGATGTGACTGATAAAAATGGTGCCTGCAGCTGTTAATGAAAAAGTTTGTCCTGAAGTTGACAGTGACAGACATGCAAAAGAAGAAGATCCATTTAATGTAGAATCAAGTTCACTGACAGGTCCAGTTGCAGATACAAATTTGGATTTTTTCCAGCCCAATCCTTTTGTTGGCAGTGATCCTTTCATGGATGATCCTTTGGGGAAAATAGACCCATTTGGTGGTGATCCTTTCAAAGGTTCAGATCCCTTTACATCTGACTATTTCTTTAAGCAGTCTTGCACTGACACTTTTGCCACTTCAGGTACTGACCCTTTCAGTGACTCAGAAATGGCAATAGTGAATTGGTAGAAACACTGAAGCACAATGATCCTCTTGCTCCTGGTGGAATAGTGCTTATCACAGCAAGTGATTCAGCAACAGACCCCTTTGCTTCTGTTTTCAGAAACAAATCATTTGAAGATTGATTTGCTGACTTAAGCACATTATCAAAGGGCAATGGTGAGAATCCTTTTCATTCAGCTATGTGAGGCTCTGTCAGCAGCGTGGTCATTCCTAAAAATGCTTTTGAGGAAACATCAGTCAAGAATGAAGATGTACCCCCAGCACTGCCTTCAAAGACTGGGACTCCAGCAAGACCCTACCTACCACCACTTGGGAAAATACCCATCAACAAATTGGATTCTTCTCTTCCCTTTAAAGTGAATGGCCCATTTCAGCCTTTCCTAGGCAGTGATAGCCTCAAAGAAAAAGATCCTGATACGTTCTGTGATCCATTTCCTTCTATTTCTATTACTGCCAATAAAGAGGCTGACCTAATAAATTTTGTTAACTTCAGTGCTTATTCCTTTGAAGAAGGTATGATTGAATGGGCCAAGAAGGAGAGTGAGAGAGCATGAGACCAAAGGCCTGCCCAACTGAACCAGCAAGAACAAGAAGACTTAGAACTGGCTATTGCACTTAGAGATATCAGAAGCATGAAGAATTCTCTTGTCTTTTGTCAACAATACAATATTCATTTTCCTGAATATTGACACTATTTATCATGTATATCAAAACTACCTATGAGTGAGGAAATATAAAGGGTTTAAGATTCCTGTAAACATGATGAAAGTCTTGGGTTTTTTAAAATTCAGATTTGTCTCATTTTATTCTTTCCTTGAAAAGTGGTGAATCAGACGAGACAGCTTCAGCTTCGCCTGGACTCCTGTCCTATGTGCATTTATCATGAGTTTCTGCCTGCCTCTGCTACTTCATTATACAGCCATAGCACCTGAGCTTCTGTGTTTGCCCTGTGCTAGCCTTGACCTGTAGCTACTCGGATGGGAGCCAGCGGGGTTTTTCCAGTTTTCAGTATTCCCCCCTGCTTCGAATGGTTGAAGGAGGGGAAGGGAAGAACCTATTTCTTTTATGATTGGTACAAATTGGCTAGTGTTGTAGTCAGGGTTGTGCAGAGAACAATTCAAATCAGGACATAGAGTTTATAATATTTTTATGATGGTCACCCAGGGTTACACAAGAAAATGCAGGAAATCTATCTACATCACTAAAGACAGAATATTCAGCCAAGGGCCTGAATCCCACAGCAATGTCCCACATGAGTCCAGATAAAGACCCAGTGCTCATGACAATGCCTCCCATGAGTCCAACTGGAAGTCTAGAGCCCACAAGAAGGACTCACGCCAGTCTCTTTTACAGATCCGTGCTGGGAAGGCCCAAAGGTCAGCGGTGGGAACCAGAAAGTCTATGCCAGCAGGGTGAAGGAACTGTGCTGGTTGGTTGAGGGTTCTACGCTGGAGGCCAGAAGTCACATTCACAAACTCCAGGGCTATCCTGAAAAGCACCACAGCCATCCTCAGTGACACGGAGGCCCCGAGCTCCTCCGATGACAAGCACAGTTGAGTACATGCTAGGAAGCCAGCATGACGAGTTCATCCTGGAGACCAAGCAGCACACGTCTTCCCCTCCGGAGCCAGAAAGTAATGCTCGATGTGAGGACCAGAGCTTCTCCAGGAGAACCAACGGCTCAAACAGCAACTTGTACAAGAGCCCACAACACCTCAATATCTTAATGCAATTAATGTGAATAGCTTCTCCTTCTCCTCATCTCTATTTATATTAGCAACTTTCCTCAGGTGGAACATCTA
This sequence comes from Hydrochoerus hydrochaeris, assembly GCA_004027455.1. NCBI lineage: Eukaryota > Metazoa > Chordata > Mammalia > Rodentia > Hydrochaeridae > Hydrochoerus > Hydrochoerus hydrochaeris. The sequence goes on along the minus strand of PVLA01012602.1, from coordinate 29,805 downwards.
CGCCCAGTGCCATGTTGATTTAATCCAGCTGGCATTAAGTTGACCACCAGTTTTCAATCCATAACAGCTAGTTTAAAGTGCATTTTTTACTTTGTTTTTTAAAAAATTTTTATTTTAAAGAGAATAAAGCCAAATAACATAAAACAGAATAAAGCCAATCAAAACAAACCAGTGTGACAAAGGACTTCAAAACAATATGAAATCAACAATGCTTACCATAATGCCTCTTGTCTTCAAAATAGCTTCAGATACCTTCAGACATAGTAAAAATCAAACAAAACAGTGTAGAACCAATAAAAACAAAACAATGAATGCAATAAAGGACTTCAAAACAAGATAATAGTAAATCCAAAATGGCTGCCATAATTTATCTTGTCTTTGAAATAGCTGCCCATGCCATTGGACATAATAAAATCCAACAAGACACAATAGAATAAAATCCAACCCAACAAAACAATAAAAATGATACAGGACTTCAAAACAAGATAATAGGGAATTAACAATGGCTACTACCTTCAGAAGGAGATTCCCCCATATATGCTACATTGCCTATTGTTATCCTCTGAATAGATGATCAGAACACCAGCTTTAGACCTATAAAGTCAGTGAAACGCTAAACACTACAAGGTAACTTGTATTTTACCTCATTAGCTATCATTACAGCCTGCATTTCTCTGTATCAGCTGGTCGCTTATGGGGTCAGGTTTGTCTCTTCTTGTCTCTCAGTCTGTGTGCTAGAAGGGGCTGGCATCTGGCTCCACTGCCACAGCGGCCTGCACATGGCACTGATTCACAGGGAGGGCTTGCTTCTTGGTGACCTCTTGTTCTCTTCCTCTGAAGTCTGTGAATGATGCTGACTCATGGGAGAAGGCTGGGGTCTAGCTATCCCCCCAGTAGCCCATGCATGGTGCTAATTCACAAGGAAGATTTGCTTCTTGGTGACTTCTTGTTCTCTTCACCTGCAGTCTGTGAATGGCCTTAACATGCATTTTTAAATGTCTTTACAGTAAAAATACCATTTCATTTGTTTTTTAGAGACAAGGAAAAATATTTTTGCATAGATCAACTCTACCACTGAAAAAGCAATGCTTTGGGTCACACCATTTTAACTCGAGAGCCAAATTTTTCCTAAATAAAAACATTAAAACTTCAAAAAAAATAGAGTCAAAAGACAACCCAAGCCAGGCGTGATAGTGCATGCCCATAATCCCAGCACTTGGGTGAGACAGAAGGACCACTGCAAGTTTGAGACCAGCCTGGGCTACAAAATGAGCTCAATGCTAGCCTAAACTGCATAGTGAGTCCCTGTCTCAAAGAAGACAAAAAAAAAAAAGACAGAAAGAAAAGAAAAGAAATGAAGACAACCCACAGAGTGGAAAAAAATTTTTAACCAATTGTCCCTTGGACAAAGGACTAATATCTAGAACATATAAAGACTTGAAAAATCAGACCCTCCAAAATTTAAAGACCCAGCTGAAAAATGGACATCTAAGATGAATAGACACTTCTCTAAAGAAGTACAAATGGCAAATAAATATATGAAAATGTTCAGCATCATTGGTCATTTGAGAGATAAAAATAAAAACAACACTGAGATTCTATCTTACTCCTGAAAGATTGGCTATTATCAAGAAATCAACCAATAACAAATGGTGGTGGGGCTATAGGGAAAAGGAATCCTCACTGTTTGTAGGAGTGTAGACTGGGGTAAGTACTGTGGAAATCAGTGTAGAGATTCCTCAAAAAACTAGAATTAGAGTTTCCATTTGACCCAGCTATTTCCCTTGTGGATATCTTTCCAAAAGAATTAAAAGCTCCATACCACAGATATATATGTACATCCATGTTTATAGCAGCATAGTTTGTAATAGCTAAATTTAGAAACAACTCAAATGCTTATCAACCAATGAATGGATGAAAAGCTGTGGATGTTTTTTTTTGTTTTTTTTTTTTTTTGATGGAATGAAGTACTTCTCAGCTCCAAAGAAGCACAAACTTGAGACATTTTTAGGTAAATAGATGCACTTTGAGATCATATTTTTAAGTGAAATAAATTGTACGCACATGTGTAAATATCTGGTGTGAATAGCTGAAAGGGTAAAATAAGGACCAAAGTATACAATAGGAAAAAATTGTTCCAAAAATAAGAACTAGGGATGGCGGAGGAGGAAAGGAAGAAATGGAAAATAAAAAATGAGAAAAGAATAAAATGGAAACAAAGTTTTGAAATAAGGACAGGATGAGGGATTGAAGGGAGAGGAAGGAATTGAGAGGAAAAAAGAGGATTCATGACATATACAGAAACAAATTCCCTATGAGGAATGTGATTATATGTGTATCTAAATTGTAACAATAAACAATAAAAAAGAATTAGGCCATGGCTTAGCAGGGTCCCCCACCCCCGGTTTCTGCTCTTTTGGGAAATGGCAGTCAAGTTATCTTCCAGTGCCTCCATCCGCCATGAGGATTAAACTGGGGTACAGACCTACTGCCAAGCTCTTGTATGTGGCTGTTGATCCCGAGAAGTGGACAGGGCTACAGGGCTGCTTCAGGACATGACAGCTGTTATTTTCCTTGGCAAGCAATAAAAGAGAAACACCCAAGGTAGAAAGTCCAATTTACATATAACCTTATCTCAGAAATGACATCTATTAGCTGGGTGTGGTGATAATCCCAGCATTCTGGGAGACTGAGGCAGGAGGACTGAAAATTTGAGCTCAGCCTGGGCAATTTAGTGTCTTAGTGAGATCCTGTCTCAAAATAAGAAGTAAAAAAGGACTGGGGGGGGTGTAAGTCAGTGAGAACACCCTGGGTTTAATCCCCAGTATCCACCAATTGTATATATATTTTTAAAAATTATTTTTTCTTTTTGAGACAGGATTTCACTGCACAGTTCAGGCTGGCCTTTAACTCACTTTGTAGTCCAGGTTGTCCTGAAACTCACAGCAATCCTCCTGCCTCAGCCTCCTGAGAGGTGGGATTACAGACATGGACTACCATGTCTGGCCAACATATATTTCGCCATTACTTCTGTCATATTTTATTTGCTAGAACCAAGTCAGTAAGTCAATCCTATACTCAAAAGGGGATAATGAAACAAAGACATTTCCAGTTTTGGAAATGCCTCATTTCTGACATCAGTAGCAAATTGCTGAGACTGCCTCAGACTTCACAGTTTGCTAAGATTTACAGAATTCATTGAAAGCTGTTATAGTTACAGTTAAAGTTTATTAAAAAGAAAGGCAGCCGATTAAAACTGTCCAAAGGCATACAGGGTGGGATCCAGGACTGTGCCAAATGCTGAGCATCTATTTGTTTGCTCCTGTGCAGTTCTTACATCTCCAGACAATGCTGTGTGCCACCACACACAGAGTACAGCCAGTCGGGGAAGCTCTTCTGAGCTTTGGTGTCCAGGTTTACTGGGCCTCAGTCACACAGGCATGTTTGACTGGTGGTATGGCCAACACTCCAGCCCCTCCAGAGCTTGAGACCATGCTACACAGTTCAAAGCCTCCATCAGAAACCATGTTGTTAGCAAGGACTGGCAGGCTGGCCAAAGCCCACCCCCCCAAACAAAGATACTCTAATCAGACAGAACATTCCAAGAGCTTAGAGAGGCCACTCCAAAGTAAAAGCAAAGGCCAGGCTTCTCTTTGAGCAAGATTAATCCTTCACAGGACTACCAGGGAAGTGAGGACCACTACTGGGAGCCATTTTGGAGTCTTCCTACCTCCCCTACTGCTGAGCTTCTGGTCAGCTTCCCAGGGCCTCATTTTGTTGTTGTTGGTTTGATGAGACAGGGTCTTACTGTGTAGTCCAGCTGGCCTTGAATTTATGATCCTCCTGCCCCAACCTCCCAAGGGCTGGGATTACAGTAATGTGTAACTATGCCCAGTATATTTCAATATTTTATAAAGGTGACAGCTTCCTATATCACTTGTCAATAAATAAAATTTTAGGGGAAAAGAATTTTTAAGTATATGATGAGGATTTAAGGAACTGATATTTTAGGAAGATGTTTTTGTTTTCTTAGTAAGTTAAAAGGAGTCAACTACTAAATACCAGAGAAAGTGAAACTGAAGTTGAATATGAATCTGCTCAGAACCAAGTCAATGTAGGAACCATGTTTCCTTTGAGGTAAAAATTATTCTTAACTGAGAATTTTACAAAATGAGTCTTAGAATTAATTTCAGCCCCTCTAGGTAAATACAGACATATAATTAAGTATGAAACATATCTATCCTACTAATATAATAAAATCACTGAATATCTTTTAAATGAAGTGATAAAGATTAGAATGAGCTTTTAGAGTGTGTGTGTGTGTGTGTGTGTGTGTGTGTGTGTGTGAGATGTGTAGCGTGTAGTGTGTTCTATAACCCAAGGCCTCATTCATATTAGGCAAGCACTGTACCCCTAAGCCAGGTACCTATCATAGAACAAGCTTTTAATTGAAACTCTTGAATTCTGCATTATATAGCAGGAAAGACATGGCACACTGACCTGGAAGGTTTTGAACAAAAGCATTAACAAGTATCCAATTTTCCACATAAACAGCAAAAGCAACAAATTAATATAGTGCCTGTATAATATTTACATTTTTTAACTTTTTACTTTTATTATTTCATTTTGTAGACAGGAACTCACTGGATAGCCCAGACTGGCCTTGAACTTTCCATTGTCCTATTGCAACTTCTGAACTCTGGGATTGTAGGCATGGGCTACCAAGCCTGGCTTACCTTATTTTAAACATTTCAAGGGTTGGGATACAGCTCCATGATAGAGCACTTTCCTAGCATGTATGAGGCCCTGGGTTCCATCCTCATCATCAAAAAACTAAAAAATATCCTTCATCTACATTCACTGTTTGCTACTGAGTTTACTTTATTTTTAATCTTTAAGCATTTTAAAAATAATTTATGACTTCATTAACTTTTTGCTGAGTCTTTTGGAAATAATTTTCATATATTATGTCACTTTACCTTTAAATAATTCAGCACACCTTTCAGAATGACTCTCCTACAACTGCCTTGCTTTATCATACCAAAGAAAATAAACAATAATACTCCAACATTTAATATACAGTACATTTACATTTCTCCAGTTGTTCCCTAAATATCTTTTATATTTTCATCTTTCTCTGAGGTTCACAGTTGTATTTGGGGGTCTCCTAAATGCTGCTTGGACCTCAGGATACTCTTCCAACTAAGTGACAGTTCAGACAACTCTTCAGACAGCTCTCATTGAGTCACTCAGTTGCCTAAATGGCCTGAAACTTTTGACTTTCCTGTCTCAGCCCCCAGACAGAAACACTTAGCCTCCTGAAAAATAAAATAGGTGAAAACTCTTGATGGCATAGTCACAGGTAAGTTGTTCTGAATGAAACCAAGGTTGCATAGGAAATCTCTCCAGGAATCAAGTGATAGGATCATACAAAATTTAAAAGCTTCTGAACAGCAAAGGAAACAACCTACAAATGGGTAAAAATGCTATCTATTTCTGAAAGGACTAGAATTTAAAATATACACATTTTGAACTTAACTCAAGAAATTAGACCATCTTCTCAAAATAAAAGACCCAATCAAAAAAAATAGACAAGTGAAATGAATAAACTTCTCAGAAGAAAATTGTACTACTAATCTCTGTTAGTCCATCAAAAAGAGTGTGCTTTCATTATTTGATCATTTTTTCATGACTGTATCTTGTAATCTGAGCAACTAATTTGAAAATAACAATACACAATATAGTAACCATTGTTAATCTCCTATTATGTTGTTTTGAAATTCTGTTATCATTGTTTTTTGGGGGTTTTTTTTGTTTATTTTTTCAAAAAGCAAATGGTTCATAAATACATAAAAAAACCTTCAACATTGAGAAGAGAAACCATGTCTTCTCATGAAGCAGGCTCCACCATGCAGAGCGGTAAAAGACAACCAGAAGAGAAACCATGCCTTCCTGTGAGTCAGCCGGTGTTCATGTTGAAAAACCAGAAGAGTATCAACCACTGACTTGAAAGACTCGAGATGATAGCAAGTGAGGTGAAAGGAATAGCTTGATGCTTATATTTTTTGGTTGATTCTGCAAACCTGGGGCTGGTAGTCTGGGCATATACTTGGATGGCAGTGTGCATGGTAGCAACTCTGGGGGATTTCCTCCTGTCTTGTTTTTGAAATCCAGTGTTTTGTTTCATTTTACTGTTTTGTTCTGGTGTTTGGTAACCTGAGCAACTGTTTTGAAGATAACAATGTGTAGTATTGTTCTCACTGCTTTGTTTTTTTCCAATTTATTGTTTTGTTTTATTCAGTGTTATGTTTTGATTGGTTTCATTCTGTTTTGTTTTGTTTGGCTTTGCTATGTCTGATGATATGGACAACTATTGTGAAGATAGCAAGGTTGCCATTGTTGATTTCTTATTATCCTGTTTTGAAGTTCTACCACTTTCAATGCCTTGTTTTGACTGACTTTATTCTGTTTTGTTTTGGGGGTTTTATCCTTTTTACAATAAAAAAAAAATTAGAAAAGCTCAACATTGCTATCCATTAGAGAAATGCAAACTAAAATACTGAGATTCTGTCTTACCCCTGGAAGAACGGCTATCAAGAACCTAAATAATAATAAATGCTGGTGAAACTGTGGGAAAGAAGGAACTCTTCTACATTGTTGGCAGGAATGTAAATCACTTAAATAACTATGGAAATAATTATGGATATTCTCAAAAAAACAAAACAAAACAAAACAAAACTAGAGTTTCCATTTGACCCAGCACTCCCTTTCTAGGTGTCTCCCAAAAGATTTAGTCATGTAGTGATACATGCATAACCAGTACAACTGTAGTAGTACAATTCATAATGGCTAAATTTTGGAAGCAGCCTATATGTCCATCAATAGATGAATAGAGCCAGGCATGGTGGCACAACCTCAGGAGCAGGAGAATAGCCATGATTTCAAGGCCAGCCTGAACTACAGTGTGAGACTCTTTCTCAAAAACAAAACAAGGCTGGAGATTTAGCTCAGTGGCATAAGCACCTGCCTGGCAAGCATGAGGTAGTATGTTCGATCCCTGGTACCAAAAGAAAAAAAAGAAAAAACAAAACAAAAGCAACAACAGCAGCAAAAACAGATGAATGGATAAACTGTTGTATTGATACATAATAGAATACCACTGTGCCATAAAGAAGGATAAATTTGAGTCATTTGCAGTAAAATGGAGGCACTTTGAGACTATAATGTTAAATGAAATAAATGACACACAAACTTAAATATTGGATGGTTTTCCTTATATGATGAAACAAAAATATAATGAAAGAGCTAAATAAAATATAGCTAATCTTGAATGAATGAGAAGGGGATCAAGAGATGGAGGGAGCTGGGCATAGTGGCACATGCCTGTAATCTTAGCACTTGGGAGGCTGAAGCAGGATCATCTTTGTGAGTTTATGACCAGTCTGGACTACATAGTGAGTTCAAGAACAACCTTGATTACTTATGCTTAGGAGACCCTGTCTCAAAAGAAAAATAATAGGAGGCAGTTGGGAGAGGGGAGGAAAGGGGATGAAAGAAGAATTAAGGTATGCTATTTATGTGTACCAACTCCCCACAAGGAATGTACTGCAAAATGTACCAAAAGAGTCTATCACTGAAGCCTAAAAAATACACAATTCATTTGGAGAGGACTAAATTTTGAATTAAAATGGCAAATTGAGTCAATTCTCCAAACTGATTAAACATCTTCAAATTTTATTGTAACTGCTTGCCAGCTAGTTTTTCCTCAGTGTCACTGGTTTGTGAATAAAAATTTTTAATTTCAAGTTTAAAAATGGTCCCTGGGGGCCAGGAATTTAGCTCAGTGGCATAAGCGCCTGCTTTGCAAGTGTAAGGTCATGAGTTCAATCCCCCCCCAAAAAAGGTCCCCTTAGGGGCCAAGGATTTAGCTCAGCGGTATAAGCGCACCCCCAAAGATTCATCTGTTTGTAAGGTCACTGGATTGTTGGAATCACCATATGAATCAGTGACTTCATCTTTTGGTAAACTCAGTAGTTAAATTTGCTTTTTGGAGATGGGGCCTGGTTGGAGTTGAGTTACTGAGGTCAAGACCTGAAATGGTGTATATTTTCTTTGGGACAGGGTCACAGATTGGCCTTGAACCCACTCTGTAGCCCTGACCCACCTTGAACCTGTGGCAATTCTCCTGTCTCAGCCTTCTGAGTACTGGAAATTACAGGCATGCACCACCATCTCTGGTCTGGAAGGGTGAATTGTTGATCCCTCACCCTCCCTTTCTCTGTTGGTGTTCTGATTGCCATGGTTTAACAATTTTTTTCTGCCACGCCTCTCTGCCATCTTGTTTCTTTCCTGGAGTCTGCCAAATATGGAGTGAAAGTGTGGACCAAAATCAAGCTCTTGGCACTCACAGGAAACTTCACCCAAAGGGAAGGCAGCCCAGGGGTCCATAATCCTGAAACTCACCAGAGTTGTGTTCAACACCGGCTAACTATGTACCTACTGGGCAGCTACAGGCCAACTCCAAGGCCACTCTGTGTTCATTTCCCCTCAGCATAGGGTAGCAGAGCCATTGACCAACTGACCTGATCACAGATAAAGTCAATACCTAGAGAAAGAAGGTAAGCCCAGAGAACATTAGCAGCTCCAGGGAGAAACAACAAATTAGGCCAGCAGCTCTAGTCCCCAAGAAAAGCTCACAATTATCATAAACTGCAAAAATAGTGTGGCATTTTACTCCAAAAGTGACTCCTTCCACCTGGCAGGTCAGAGTTAAAGAAGAAATCCAGGGCAGAACTTGTCATATTAGAGAGAATTTCATCAGGAGCCATTCTGGGAAGGGGTTAGTCATTTAAGACTGAGCTACAAAACAAAGACAAAATAACTTCACTTTATGGTTCCCATTGTTGCCCTAACAGGGACCAGGTGACAGACAGCCAGAAGAGACAGTTGTGAAGAGGGTGAAAACTGAACATAGACACCCTGAGAAGTTTCAGTTCTGTCTGGGTCCCACACTGAGGTGTGGGATGTATGAATTTCAGAGGTAGCTGGGTTTGAAGTGCTAGCATAAAATACAAAAGTCCACTTGAACCTCCACATTACTGTCTACATCTAGGGGCAGAGATCAATGGTCCAACTAACTTCTCCACCTACCACTGTGAGCAAGGATATGCTTTGGCTTGGATGGTTGCCAAAACCCAGGGTGCCTAGATGAAGGCCCTCTAGAGTAGGAACAAGGAGGCCTCACAGACCCATGGTCATGAAGTTTGGTGGAAAAATTTTGACTTGCTTGGTTCCAAGACTGCAGATCCTGGAAAGAAATCTCACATTAAAAAATACAGAGGCAAGTTTTTTGGATAGATTCGTTGATCTTTCTTCACTGGTTTGGGGGGGTTGGGGTTATTTTTTTTTTAAAGTCTTTTCATGTTTTTTAGTTTTGCTCTGTTTTTCTTCTTTTTGCTATTTGTTACCTTTATCTAATTCTATTGATTTTCTTTTACTCCTTAGAAGGATCCTTTATCTCATTTTCTCTCCTCATTGTCTATTGCTTAATTTTTCAAATTTTACATTTTCTATTCTCCCTTTTTCAACTCTTTCCATCTTTACTAGTATAAAAACCTAAGCTTTATTAATCTTTACATAGTTAACTCTACACTGTTGCTGTTGAATTATTTTCTACTGTTAGTGGACACATTGGATATTTATCAAATCTTGGTCAAGTGTTTAACTAATTGTAGTTTCGATCCTTTTGGAGCAACCACTCATAGAACTAAGGCAAAAATCCAGCTAGCAGGAGAGTGGGGAGAAAAATCAGTTTGTACAATATGATATACACAAGCTGAAGTGTAATCAAGGACTTGGGTAAGCAGCCTAAAAAGGCACAGAAATCAAGGGGAATGATGCATTGATGTATGGTCCAAGCCTGTGAATGGTGTTGTCAGACTTCAGCTGTGCATGGCCTAGTCAACATCTGGAGTGACCAGAGCAGGGCTTTGAGTGCATCATCTCTTCAGAGTGAGCTTCTGAAAAGCTGTCTGGTCCAGGTAAACTCTCCAGCAGTCATCTGGATGGGCTCTTTTCAGTCTGAAATGGTGGATCTAAAGTTTAATTTTTGAAACTTTAAGAGATCTAGAGGTAGTTAATATGCACCTGGGTTATGTGTATGTGTAGGGGTGTCTACAGGTGTAGCTGGCCTTTTAACTAACTTTTTATGGCACTAGTTACAAACTGTTTCTGTAGAGTCATGTTTTTATTTAATCCTTAATAGTTTTGTCAGTTTTGAGTTATCTCTGCTATAAAAGCCCATTATTGCTGCCAATAATCAAGTTTAGGCAATGCTTTGGTCAGCGTGAGTGGGTACATATAAGCACCATAGATATCTGTGGCCCTTATAAGACTTTAGTGTTTTTAAAGGGTGATGCTTTAGTCATTTGGATCCCCAGAGGGGGCTTAGGACTCTGGATCATTGTTTTGAGCACAGGTTTGGCATTGTTGGCAGACAGTGGAGCAGTCACTGGCCAGCCATAGGATATTATGGCTTTTCTTTTGTGGCTCAGGATGTTTATTGTTTTGATGGGTTTCCAAACAGCAGGAGGAAGCAGTAGACCCTTTTGTTTTCAGCCTACATAAGGATCAATAGTTTAGTTTGTTATGCAGACCATCCCTGTGGGAAAGCCTTGGCCAAAATAACTTTATCCAAAGTGATTACAGCATATATTTCCTGTCAGATTTTATTCCTAAGAGAGCTACTTCCATCTGTAAACACAGTGTACTCAGCACCTGTCAGATTTTCTTTTCTGGTGTTGAGGATCAAACTGATGACCTTGCACTCGCCAGGCAGGTGCTTACAACACTGAGCTAAATTCCTGGCCCACAGGTGGTTCATTTTTAGTCTGGTCAGCTCAAGAACAGTTCATCAGTCAGTTCCAGGAAGTCATGATCTGGTTGGCCCAGTTTGGGTTGCAGGTACATAACAAGATTTCCAGTACAGCATGTGGTACCTAGGTAGTTAGGTCTAGGCCTAAAGTGAGTTTGGCAGCTTTCTTGATCAGGACAGTGGCTTATTAGAGTGCAAAGGAAAAGGAGGAAGGTAGCCCTTACTAACTGAATCCAAGTATTTGCAGAGGTATATCACAAGGTACTCCCATGGGCTGACAGTCTGAGTAGGCATCTTTGCAGCCACATGTCAATATTTAATAACAAAAGGGTTTAATCCAGTTACATCTAGAATTCCCAAAGTTGGGGCCATAGAGAAGGCTTTTTATTTCTTTTGTGCCTCTGTGCTTTTCCCAAAATACCTTGTAGCTAGTTCCTGCCAGATATTGCTGCAGAGCTTTCATGTCTTTCCAACAGGCAGCTTGAGTGTCATTAATCAGAAGTGCAGTTATATTTTGTGCTGGGGAACTAGCAAAGTCATCTGTGAGGGCTTCTCTAAAGAAGGTAAGCATGAAGAAGAAAAGCCATAATATCCTATGGCTGGCCAGACTCAGGGAAGTTGAGTCTAGGTCAGTTGACTTTTGATCCAGAGCAGGGGTCTTTGGGAAGAGGGGTGGTTGACAGGGGCTGACTAAAGGCAGAAGAAGGCATTATATAGATCCAGACAGGTGCACCAGCAGGCCATGTGTAGCAGAAGACAGGCAATATGTATGGAGGGGAATCATGGTGGCATTGACAGCCCAGAGATCCTGAACTGGCTTTACAGGCAGGAGAGGTGTATTTCAATAGTTTGACAGTCTATAAAGATTTTTCAATTTTGAAGCCTTTGACTACACAGCTGAATTTTCTTGGGGGGCTGTGACAGCAAGTAGGAGGGCACAGAGAAACAGGCTGTCCCAGATAGCCAAATCTGTTGTCAGAGCATCCCTGAAAATAGTCAGAGAGTTCCTAAATCCTTGTGGCAATCAAGTCCAAGTAGGCTGGCCTTTTTATCCTGTCTTGGGATCTTCTTATGGTAGCAACCCATAAACATAAGAACACTTCTTTAAAATCTAAACATGTAAACCAGGTAGCATCTGGAAGTAGCAATCCAAGAAGAGTATATAAGTTGGGAACCACAGAATTCAAGGTGATGGCTTCATTGTTGATACTTCAGAGATCTTGCACTGGCCAGTAATCCACAATGGGAATTTTTTTTTACCAGGAGGAGAGGAGTGTTTCAAGGTGATTAAAGTCTACCAGGATCCTGAACTGTGTTAGATGGCTGATGTGTGGCTAGATGCCTGTTTGTGTTTCCTCTGATATAGGATATGGGAGCATGGTTGATGACCAGCTCAGAGGTGAGTCTTCAATGCATACCTCTGGGAGGAGAGTTTTTAGAATTGCGGGATTACAGTTATCTGTCTTAGGCTAATGCAGGGTTAAACCAGAGAGGGGCTGACAGGTTCAATGCCTTTAACCTGAAAAGGAGATCTCTCCCAGAAGTGGGATGGGACATTCAGGCAAATACAGGAACTCACGTTTGGTGAGATGTCCTCCCAGGCTGCACATTTGTGTTCGGCAGAAAGGGTGATAGGGAAGAGACCAAGTTGCTCCAGTGATGGTACCATGGGCTCCCAGTGGCCCAGGTGAAGAAAGGAGCTCAGTCTGGCCTAATCTGAGCCCATATGGATTGATGAAAGGCTTGTCATTTGATCCAGGTTGAAGTCTTTGAAAGTTCTTTTCTTTTATCTGAATGGGCATTTATTTTTTTAGTGTCCATAGCCCTTATAACTCGCATATTGTTCTTTCATGAGTGGGTGATATGGTCATCTATCAGACTAGATTTTCTTTTGTATATTAGGTGCTTTTTGTGAAATGAAGGTTGCATTTATCATCTGTGGATTTTCAGGGGCCTTAGGGTCAAAATGAGTATAGACTCTGTAGCTTCATAGAGTCTCCATAAAGGTCTGAAGAGTTTTATTAGGCTTCTGGGCAACAATAGCAGCTTTTGACACATTGTTGGGATTTTTTTGCCACCCCTCCTTTGAAGCCTTTGAGAAGCACTTGACTCCATTGCTTTGTTTCTTTTTGTTGACTGGTAAACTGGCCTGGTGAGAGCTATAGTAGTATCTTCCAATATTGAATTCTCAGGCCTTTCTCAGGCTCAAAGAGTAGCAATTTGATTTTTTTATTTTTATTTTAAAGAGAATAAAACAAAACAGAATAAAGCAGGGAAAAGTAAGATAATACAAATAACACACGATTTCAGGAAAAAATAGCAGGAAATCAACAGTGACTACTACAAGGTCCCTTTTTGTTTTAATAGTTGTCCATACCTTCACACACAATAAGTTAATACAAATCAAAATAGTATAAAAGCAATCAAAATACAAGAATGAGAGCCTTAAGGGCTTTCAAGACTAGACACTAGGAAATGAATAATGGTTACCATAATGTCTCTCTTTGTCTTCAAAATAGCTGTCCATATCTTCATACATATTGAAATCAAGTAATTGGAAACAGACTAAAACCAATCAAAACCAAGAATAAAAGAATTATTGGCTTTCAAATCAGAATGATAGGAAATCATCAATAACTACCACGATGTCTTGTTTTCTTCAGTGTAGTTGTTCATACAATCACACATACTAAAGTCAAATTCTTGGAAACCCTTTAGGTGAAGTTTGAGGCATATATAAGTCTACACATGTATATCTATTCTTTCTTTCTTTTTTTTTTTTTTTTGTCTTTTTGAGACAGGGTCTCAACATGCAATCCAGGCTGGCTTTGAGCTCACTTTGTAGCACAGGCTGGTCTCAAACTCACAATGATCCCCCTGCCTCAACCTCCAGAGTGCTGGGATTACAGGCGTGAGCCACCACACCTGGCTATCCTTTCTGTATTAGAGAGAAAAACAAAGCAACAGATAAGTAACTATAACTAAGAGCCCAAAATAATAATATAGGCTTTCAAAACAAGGTGGTAGAAACATAACAATTTTTGTTGTTTTACATAGTTATCTTCAAGTCTTACTTGAGCCAGGGATTTAGCTCTTGCCTGCCTGGCAAGAACAAGGTCATGAGTTTGATTCCCAGTACCCAAAAAAAAAGTCTTATTCAAATTACCAGATACAGTCATACTGTCATTGCAAAATTGATCTAATCCTATAGATGTTATTTGTTTTGTTCCAAGAACTAATAGAATTAGTAGTACAATCATCTTAGTAATCTTAAGTGTATATATATGAATTTATATCTTATTTCATTTATCTTCCTTCTTTTCTCTTTTTCCCTGTCTATTTTTTTCTTTTTGAGTTTCTTATCCTTTCACAATATTTATTGAAGATTTTGTATCTTATTTACTCTTTCAGTTTCTTACACTAGGGAGACAATATGGTATTTACATATGTGAGTTTGATTTATTTCACTTATGAGTATGGTCTCAAGTTGCATCCATTTACTTATAAAAGCCTCAATGTGGACTTTCTTTATAGCTGAGCAGTATTCCATTGTATGAAAATACCACATTTTTTTTATCCATTCCTCAGTTTATGGGTATTTGGGCTGATTCCAAGATTTAGTTATTACAAATTGTGCTGCTATAAACATGAGTGCACATATATCACTGTGGTATGATGTTTTCAGTTCTTCTGGGAATATACCCAGAAGTAGAACAGCTGGATCAAATGGAACCTCTAATCCCAGCTTTTTGAGGAACTTCCACACTGATTTCCACAGTGGTTACACCAGTCTACACTCCCACCAACAGTGCAGAAGTGTTCCTTTTCCCCCACAGCCTTTACAGCATTTGTTATTGTTGGTTTTCTTGATCTTGGCTATTCTTTCTGGAGTGAGATGGAACTCAGTGTTGTTTAATTTGCACTTCTCTAATGACCAGTGATGTTGAACATTTTTTCATGTATTTATTTGCAATTTGTATTTCTTCATCTGAGAAATGTGTATTCATCTCAGATGCCCATTTTTGGATTGGGTCTTTGAAATTGAACATATAAAGAATTTTTTTAAAAAAATCAGGCCCCCAAAATTCAAAGCAATTTGATTTTATTTTAACTCCATAATCACCAGAAAATCCCCTTAAAATTTTCCCCTGCAGTCAAAGACTGTGGGTTTTGACTAAAATGTTTCCATTTCTAACTTCCTACATTTGTGTCAAGTACCCTTGAATGACAAATGGTGCAACAGACAAATGGTGGGTGCTCCTGCATGGGGGAGCCATTCAGATGCCCAGCTGAATGCTTGCCTCTCCACAATGTTGGGATGATCCAGAACAAGGAAAACACCATTAGGTTCTCTGTTTTGTCCTTCGTTAGATGTGTCTACGAAACTGCATGTTGGAGTAATCAAGCTCCATAGTTTGGAGAAAGAAGTCCAATTCCTCACCGTGGAGCACAGACAGAATGGCCTATTGTTTTCACCATTTGTTACAAACACTCACACAGTCATTCAACAGGCACTGAGGATTAAACCATTCCCTCTCCCAACTGACGGGGAGGCCTAACTACTGAGAGGTGATCAAGCTCTCCTTCTGCTCAGTGAGCAGGCCCAGACTGAAACTTGTGCTCCTGGAATCTTACCAGACTCTGCAGGCTGGCAGGCAGGCAGACTATATCTTCCTCTGTTTTGGATAATTTGAGCTGCTCAAACATGGAACCAGGAATCTTCTTACAGACTTTCCCTTCAGCACCTGGAGAGGTTTTTTATTCCATTCATGAGAGCCATGACCATGACCAAAGTTGCTGGCTTGGTCAGTCTTCCTAATCAACACACAGATGCTAGAGCAAACAGAAACACCAAACTGACACCCAGGATTTGGAGGCAGATTTATTCTGCCTGGCAAGCATGAGGTTCTGAGTTCAATTGCCAGTACAAAAAACCAAACCAAAACAAAAATTCTTTCATAAAAAAATACATACTTCCAGGAATGTGGCAGAATGGTAATGAGCAGTGAAAGAGCCTCTCCAAGATCTGCTGTCCAGGCACTGGAATACAGCAATGTAAGGAAGAAAAGAAGTGGATCTGAAGTGAGAACTGAAGCCCACAGGGAGAGCAAAGAGAGAAACTTCAATGAAAAATGAGGACACAGGCAGCACTTTCTCCTTTAGCCTGGACTCATTGTTTGGGAGGAGTGGCTTGAAACTGCAGATGCATGGTAACTGCTGGTGACCCCAGAGACCTCCACAGAAAAGTACAACAGTGGAGCTGAGTGGTAGGCACAGAGTACTGTAGTGGCTAGTGAGTTGTTCCCATTTGGACTTCCCTCAAGAGAGAATGATTGTCTGGGAGCCAATCTGGAAAGAAGCCAACTGAGTTTGGGACTCCAAGTGGCTGCTGGATCCACCTAGTGATCCCAGCCAAGTTCAAGCTCACAGAGTATGGGAACTGCTAAAGGCTGAGCAAGTCTGGTTCCAGTCTCCAACTGTTGATCATCCTGAACTTCAGTGCAAACAGGGGTGCAGGCTCACTGGGATTATCCAGTACCCCACTATAGAGCTGATATTGGCTTGCTGGGATTGATCAAAGCAGATCTGGACTCTGCCCGTGTTGTCTACCAGTGGTGGCAGAGACACACCTTAAAGTAGATTTCTCTCTCTCTCTCTCTCTCTCTCTCTCTCTCTCTCTCTCTCTCAAAACAGGGTTTTGCTATGTGGCTCAGGCTGGTTTTTAACTCACTATGTAGCCCAGGCTGATCTCAAACTCTCAGCAACACTCCTGGCTGTGCCTCCTGAGAGCTAGGATTACAGATGTGCACCACCACAACTAACATTTTGCTCTTTTCTTATTTTCTTAATTTCCTGTCTGTTTCTTTTTTCCTTGATTGTTTGTTCTTGTTTTTATATGAATGTGAACATTGTTTCTAGTCTTCTTGTTTTTCTGTTCTGTAGTTTTTATTTCTTCCTTTTCTGTTTACCTCCTATCTTCTTCACCAGTGTCCCAAAGTTTGTGTGACCCTCCTTTGTCCTCCAACCTTGCTTCTAATCTCTTCCTTTTATTTTGTTTCTCTATTTTTCACCCTTTCCCCCCGCCGTGGGTAAAAGTGCCATAATGAGGACTTATTTGCTGCATACAATTTTCTGATTAATTTTAGATTTTATTTAACCACAAATCTAGTTCATATGGTTAAAGGTGGCAAATTACTAGTTACCTCAGTTTCATATTCTAGGATGTGTTAGATGCTACGGTTATTGTTCATTGTACCACTTAAGCCAAAGTAATGTAACTATTCTGATCAGTTATCCTTTCTGGTATACCAAGACTGAGATTGGCTAAGGGTCATAAAGAATAATATAGGCCATTGTCAAAGAAGCAGGGGCTGGGCCAAGTAAGCAGAAACTTCTCATCCCCAATAAGTTGAAGAGGTGGGATCTTGCAGCAGACTCAAGAGCCAAAAGCCAGCTACACATGGAAGACACCTGTGAAAAATAGTCATTTCCTAAAAGTCCTAAATATCAGCAATAAATCTACTCACCGTAAACAATTTACAAGCAGAAACACAAGAATTAAACTAAAAAAATACAAAATGATAAGACACTTAAGCAAGAGGCAACCCCAGACAACCAGCTCACCAAAGGCAAACTTGGGGGGCAATGAGGTAGACCAATTTTGAAGACACCCACCTGGACTATCTGAAGTAGTAACAGCAGCAGTAACAAAGCAAATGAATGAGACTCTAGAAAAAGTCAAATCAGAAGTGATTTCTCTGATAACTACAGAGATGCTGATCATAATGAAACACATGCTTAGTGACTCTAGAGCAGATACATATAAAAAAATGAGCTTAAGAAAATGATGGAAACCATGAATGCTCAATGTAGGAAAGAAGTGGAATCCATGAAACAGATTCAAAGACATTAAAAATCCCATTGAAAGTATACACAGCAGAATAAGCCACCATCAGGACAGAATCTCAGACACAGAAGCCAGTAATGCAATTAGGTTTCTTCAAAATAGCAAAGGACCATGAAAAATCAACCCAAAATCTACTAGATAGTGCAAAGAAGAATAGCATAAGATTGATCAGAGTCAGTGAAAAAGCAAAAGATAGTGCAAATGACATTTTAAAAAAACTGTTCATAGATGTAATGGCAGAAAACTTCCCTGGCAGGAAAAAAGTGTTTCACATACAGATAAGTTAGTCATATAGGACTCTAGTTAGCCATTATCAAAAACTATTAAACAGAAGGGAAAAGTGGGAACCAATAATAGGAAAATAACATGATAAGGATAAGTCAATACATGTTATAACCATCAATATTAATGATCTAAATTTACCAATCAAAAGACACAGACTGGCAGAATGGATCAAGAAGCAAGATCCAACAATATGCCACATAAAAGGAATACATGTAATTAAAAAAGAAATTCATAGACAAAAGATGAAAGGATGGAAAACAATACTCCATGTGATAGGGAACCAGAAAAAGGAAGGGTAGCTATTCTATTTGCAGACAAAGTGGATTTCAACTCAAGACTGATTGAGACAAAGAAGATCTCTACATCTTTGAAAAGGGAACAATCCAAGAGGAAGGGATAACAGTCATAAATATATATACACCAACTACTAGAGTACCCAACAATATAAAAGAAATATTAAATGACATGAAAAATCCAATAAGCACTAATACAATTGTAATGGGGTACCTCAATACCCCACTGTCACAAATAGATCAATTAGACAAAAAATCAATGATTAAATATTATAATTAAATCAAACTTTGGAATAAATGACTTAGTAGATGTCTACAGAGTGTTTTACTCCACACCATCACAATACACATTCTTCTTAGCTGCACATTGGAGTTCTCCAAAATAGACCACATACTAGTTTATAAAACATGCTTAAGTAAGTGCAAAGCAATTGAAATTATCCTGTATCAGACAATGATTCCCCCAGCCAGTCTGATTCCTTTTGCAGTTTCAGTTGCTTTTGTCTCCTAGAAACAGCTGGTCACTGTGATGCATATTGTAAGACCCAATCAAAGACATCTAGGTACTTTACCGCTATACTTCTCCTTTCAACCACATAAAAATCTCCCTTCCTGGGCTTTGGGGGTCTGACATTCTGAGGGACAATTGATTCTGTGTAGGTGCCATGCAACGTTAAATAAATCTGCCTCCATGTCCTGGGTGTTATTTCAGTATTTCTGCTTGCCATTGCAATCCCATGCATATTATCAGACCAAGAAAAATCAGCCACAACAAAACTCTTCCAAGGAAAACAAGCTGAAATCTTTCTTTCCTATTCTCCCTTTATACCATTCTGAAAACAATCCTCCTTAAAGTGGGTCTTTCTGTCTAGAACCATGCTGACTCAATTCACCTGGGCATTCCCTACACAAATTGACAATCAACTAACCACCACAGGTATATTCTTTTTTAAAATTTTTTTTTATTATTTTGAAGGTAGTAAAATACAACAGAAAAAGATGGAACAAAGCTATTTGAGACAGTGCAGTGAAATTGGTACAGAACTTCACAGCAGGTTACCAGGATAACAGTAATAGGTACCATAGTATATCTCGTTTTCTTCACAATAGTTCTTTCAATCAGGTATAGCAAAATCAAAGGAAATACAGAACATTATAGAACTTATCAAAACAAAATATTGAACAGAGCAATACCATTAATCAGAACAAAACAAAACAGTGATAAAAATATTTGCCTTCAAAGAGCCTTCATTTTTTTTCCTTTCATATCTTCTTCCTGGCCCCCGTCTCCCTAACCGTTTTCCTGTCTCTTGCTTCCTGGCTTCCATGAAATGAGCAGCCTTCTTCTGCCATACCCTTTACCTGATGTGTATGTCTCACAAAAGGCCTAAAAGCAATGGACCCCACAGACCAGAAATCAAAACCTCTGAAACCATGAGCCAAAGTAAGACTTTTCTCCTTGTTATGGATTATATTTAATTTTTCTCCCAAAGCCTCATTTGCTCATCATTGAGGCTTTTGAGAGGTGACTGCATCATGCATGTGTGATACTGGATTAGTTTGCTGATGGGTTTATAGCTGGGTGTGATGTTGGGAGGTGAAGCCTAGTGGAAAGAAGTTGGCAACTGTGGGCATGGTCTGGAGGGTATATAAACCTTATCCTCACTTGATTTCTTTCTGCTTCCCATGCTGTGCCAGCTCTTTTACCTCCACCATGCCCCTCTGTCATATCCCATGACTTGGAACCAGCCAACTGTGAACTGAAACCTCTATAATCTATGAGCCAGAATAAACCTCTCCTTTAAATTGTGGGCATTGAGTATTTGTCTAAATAAACTAAGTATAGTAGCACACTGCTGTAATCCTAACTACTCAGGAATCTCAAGGTGGAAGATTAAAACTTAGAGGCCAATCTAGGCAATTTAATAAAATTCTGTCTCAAAGGAAAAGAAAGAGAGAAAAGTGCTGGGGATATAGTTCAGCATGCCCTGGGTTCATTCCTCAGGACAGCAATCAATCAATCAAGTTAAATTAAATAAAGGTAGTAGAGCATAGCTCAGCAGCAGTGTTCCCTAGCATCTACAAAGATGTGTGTCTAATCCCTCACATTATAAAAAATAAATAAAATTAAAAAGATCAAAGTGGTACTGAATCCCATTTATTGACTAGGAAGTATTTCATATTAAATACAAATATACATTATCCAATCAGAAATATATACTTTAAAAAATATTAGGGGTTGGGAGTGTAGCTCAGTGATAGAGCTCTTGCCTAATGTTTATGATCTGCTAGGTTTGATTCTTAGCACCAGGTGTATACACCGAAGGTACATACCAAAATGTTATAGTAGTCATCTCTGGTGACCGAATTGTTTTTAAAAATATATTTTTTATAGTAGGGATTTTGTAGTGGCCTTTTGCACTGAGCTACATTCCCAGCCCTTTTAGTTATTTATTTATTAAAAAAAATTTTTTTTCGGTACTGAGAGTCTTCACACTAAGCTACATCTGTAGCCTTTGTTTGTTTGTTTGTTTTTTCCCAGACAGGTTTTCCTAAGTCACTAAATTGCCTAGGCTGAGCTCAAACTTTCAGTCTTCCATCTCAGCCTCCCACACTGCTGGGATTACAAGAATGTACCCGTATGATAAAGCATGGGTTACAAATAGAAAAATACAAAGAATAAAGGGAAGAGGGAGGAGAGGGGCGAAGGAAAGTAAAAAGAATGAAAATGTGTTATGTACATGTACAAAATTCCCAAAATGAATGTAATCATTCCATACTGCAAAGAAGTACTAATTAAAAATTTTTGAAAAACAAGTTATAAAACTAAAAATAGTCTCATTAGCCAGAACTGGTCACACTTTGCAACCGGAGCATCTAGGAACATACTTCTCTGTGTTAGAGGAAGACAAGCAAACAACGGTTTAGAAGAAAGGCTGAGTGAACCAATCTGCTGTGTTACTTAGATTTCAACATATACAAAAGACAAGAATCTAAAGAGCTGGCAATAGCATATTTCAAAGTTGTCAAAGTATTTGTCATAAAATCAGCCTATTTGTAATACAGAAGACAGATAAAAAGAAAATTGGATATCCCTTATAAAATGGGTATCTGTTGAAATTCTTGTACCATGTGTTTCTAAAACTTGCAAAATCAATCCCTATCCCTCTAGCTATGTAACTATCTATATGGCTCATGCTTTAATTTATACTGGCTAACATCTGTAGTCAGCAAAGCTGCTTTTCCCTCTTGAGCATGGCAAAATCATATGATGCATACAGAATGATAGTAAGCCTTGGTTTTCCCAGGACAATGCTGTAATTATTAATACATCCCTACTGATTCCAAGTATTTTGGTTTAAATTATAAATGATATGGTTTCTCTGATATAAGGAAAAAGAGAAATGAACTGGTCCAGGAGGAGCTGTTGGTAATGACATGAATGGGATCAGTAATGAGCCTACATTGGCAGCAGGATGTGTTGGCATATGCATATAATCCCAGCAATCATGTCACCCAAATAGGAGGGTCGAAAGTTCAAGGCCAGTTTTAATTATACATATAGTGAGATCAAGGTTAACCTGAATTAATAGTGAGACTGTGTTTCAGAAAACTAGTTGAGTGTGCATACCTGTAAGCCCAGAACTCTGGGTAGCTGAACTGGTGGTACCACAAGTTTAAAACCAGTCTGAGAAATTTAGTGACATATCAAGAGACATTGTCTCAAAATTTTAAAAAAAATTTTTAAGGGATGGAAATGTAGTTCTGTGTGAAGGCCCTGGGTCCATTCCTAAGTACTACAGGTAAACTAGAAACAGAGTTTCTTTTCTCAACGAGACATGGTGTCATATGCCTATCACTTCAGTTACTCTGGAGGCCGAGGCAGAAAGACCCCTTGAGCCCAGCAGTTGAGGCCAGCTCAGGCAACACGATGAGACCTCATCTCAAAAAGAGTTTACTTTACCAAAATGAATAAATCACTCTTGCATCTTATGTGATGGTGTCTAGGGTTTCCCTGCTGCTCCTATAGAAGTTTAACAAGCACTTTTAGCTTGGGATTTCTTTGTAGCCATAAAAAATGTCACAATTTCTGTTGTCCAACAAATTCTAATGCTTGTTTTTTTATTGTCTCTTTTTATTTATTTACTTTTCAGTAGTGGGATTCAAACTCATGACCTTCCACTTGCCAGGCAGGTACTATATCACTGAGCTATATCCTTGTCCTTTCATGTCTTTCAACTTTGATACTAATTTCCTTCATTTTTGTTCAGAACAGTTTACTAAAGTTCCTACCATCTAGGTATACTTGGGAGTGGGTTGGAGGATAGTGAATAACCTTCCAATAATATAAACAGAACAGTGCTCTGCATCCCTTCACAGGCTGTGGGAGATGATCTGAAGTTCAAGGCAGCCTGGACTGTCAGCACTGAACTGCATAGCAGAGCCCTATCTCAAAACAACAACAAAAATGATAGAAATAGAGTGAAACGAAATAAAATGGGGGGAATCCAGAAGGCATTATACCAATCTCTTTTACTGAAGTCTATTCCAAGACACAATCCATTTGTATATACAAATCATACACACTATTTAACAACACTAAAATAAATGTTCTCGTATCTTTGGGTGCTTGCAAATTATTTCCTTAGAAATCTATGTTTGTTTTCCTTTTAAAAACATTATTTTTATATATAATTGTTGTAGTCCTTAACTTCTAGAATGTGGAAACATGTTTTCTCAGGCTTTTAAAAAAAATCAGTAATGTCTTCTTCGACCATCTTATCTGTGACAAACGACATCATATTTACAAGGGGTGCTGCTGTTCCAGGCTATATTTGGATCATTTTTTAATACCAGTGTTTCTTATACATTTTTCACATATATAAGGGTCACTTATTTTGTTTTTCTCTAATTGGTTAAACATGGTCTTGATCTATTTCATATTGAATGCCTTTTCTTGTTTATTAGAAGATTTCTTTTATGTTTGTTTGTTTGTTTGTTTTCAGACAGTGTCTCTCTGTGTAGTTCAGGCTGCCCTTGAACCCATTACTACATGTATCCCAGGCTGGCCTCAACTCAAGATCCTCCTGCCTCAGCCTCCTGAGTACTAAGAGTACAGGTATATGCCACCATGCCCAGCTTATTTTTTTATTTGTCTTTTTTTGTGTGTGTGTGAAATTAGGGATCAAACTCATAACCTTGTGCTTGCCAAGCAGGCACTTATGCCACTGAGCTAAATCCCCAGTCCTCCGTCATGCCCAGCTTAAAAATAGTTTTTTCTACACTAGTGTAACTGGGATGATCTGGCCCATGCTCTGGAGGACAAGTAATATTTCTTAATTTTCTGTATTGCTGTCTAAGACTTCCATGTTCCTTCTTAGAAGCCCTTTATCCCATTTGTAGTTTCCTCTGTTCTCTACTGATTGTCCAAGAATCCTGGGGAAGGAGGAGGACTCACTTGGCCCAAAGAGAAAGAGAGTCCTCTAAATGCCAAATACAGAGCACACTAAACCAGTGTCTATTCAGTGCTCATTTACCACTAGGCCTTTGAACACTGAGGGAGAGTCTGCTTATCTTTAGACCTGAGTGAGTAGAAACTGAGGTCTTGATCCCCTTTTTCCTATAATGTAGAAAGAAGGTAAACATCCATCTCCTCCTCCTCCTTCTCCTGAGTGATTAAACCAAGTGGTGAAGCAGTTCTTGCTAATCAAGAAAGAAGAAAAATACATCCTGTAGTAATACAGGCAAAGGCCCTCTGAGTTCAATCGCCAACAGGAGAGACAGAGAGACAGAGAGACAGAGAAGGAGACAAAGATTTTCTTGGGCTCTTTTTGCAGGACAATGGATGCCTTCACAATTGTATTTGTATAACCAAGACAGACTCAATCGACTCTAAAGAATAGAAAAAAAATCAGCTTCATCTGTATTTTATTTTAAAAATAAAATACAAAAAAAATCACAATTAAAAATAAAATATGTGGATACAGTTACATTTCCAGCTACCAAATCACACTCCCAGCTCCCCACTTTTTTCCAAGTCAGGAAAGTGTTTTGGGTTTGTATTGAGATGTCCCTCCAAAGCCTCATGAGACCCTCGATTGGCAGTTTCTAAAGCGGCTGGATTAGGGTGTGTGATGCTGAAATTAAGGATGTGATGCTGAGATTAAGGACCCGATACTGGGATAAGGGTACCCCAACCTGGGTATGGGTAGCCTGGATGAAATATAAAGGGACAGAAAGAGCTACTCCATTGCTTCACTGTTTTGCTGACTTCTGCCTGCCATGCTGTGAGCTCTTTCTCCTTTGTGATTCCTCACTGCCAAGTCACCCTGCTTTGAAGCCCAGCTAACTAGGGAATGAAACATTTACAAACCATGAGTTGAAATAAACTTTTCCTCCTTTAACTTTTTTTTATAAGGTGGGAAATTCTAATTTTATTTAAAGAAAAAAAAGCAAAACAGAAAAAAGGGTAGAAACAATACAGAATTTCAGAAAAATATAAACAGTAAGAAATCACTATTTGCCGGGCGTGGTGGGTCACGCCAGTAATCTCAGCACTAGGGAGGCTGAGACAGGAGGATTGTTGCAAGTTCAAGACCAGCCTGGGCTACAAAGAGAGCTCAAGACCAGCCTGAACTGCATAGCAAGACCCTGTCACAAAAAGACTAAAAAAGAAAAGAAATCACTAGCTAATAAATTACATATTGTCTTCTTAGACATAGTTGTTCAAGTTAAAAAATTAAAGCACACAAAGTGGACATTCAAACAGTGAGGCTGCAAACAGTTCTGTTCAATGATCCAACAATAACTTAGCAACATGGTTATCAATCTCACACACTTAAACATACATGCAGTTATATCCTTTATTTTTTTTCTTTTTTTATTTTAAAGAGAATAAAACAAAAGAGGACAGATCTAAGGAGATCAGACAGAACAATGTAAGCAACACAGCACTTCACAACAAGGCAATGGGATATTAACAGTAGCTACCATAATGTCTCTTTCTTTGAAATAGTTGAGCTTAGCCTTACATACAATAATTTCAAACATAAAGTAGAATAAAACAACTTAGGAGAATAGAAGTATTCCAAGGCATTCTGAACCAAATATGAACAATGGCTGCTATATTATCTCATTTTCCATAAAAATTTTATTTTTACTATCATACATATTAAAATCCAATAAGACACAACGTAATAGAACCAAAGGTAATAGAAAAACAAAAGCATGGTAGGACTTCAGAACAAGATGATATTAAATCAACACTGGCTGCCATATTGTCTTGTCTTCAAAGTAACTATTCATATGATCACATATATTATGATAAAACAAAACAGAATAAAACCATTCCAACCAATGAATGAAGACATAAGACATCAAAGCAGTATAATGGTGAACCATGATTTCCATAAAATCTTCTGTACTTTTACCATTTCTTATCCTAGGGAGACTATATGGTATTTATATATGTGAGTTTGATTTATTTCACTTATGAGTATAGATTCAAGATTCAAGATGCATTTGTTTATTTATAAATATCAATGTGATCATTCTTTATAGCTGAGTAGTACTCCATTGTATAAAAGTACCACAATATTTTAATCCATTCCTTGGTTGATGGGCACTTACGTTGTTTCCAAGATCTGGCTATTACAACTTGTGCCACTATAAACATGGGTGTGCATATATCACTGTGGTAAGATGTTTTCAGATCTTCTGGGAATATGCCTAGGAGTGGAATAACTGGGTCAATTGGGACCTCCAACCCCAGCTTTTTGAGGAATCTCCAGATTGACTTCCATAGTGGTTGCACCAGTCTACACTCCCACCAACAGTGCAGAAGAGTTCCTTTTTTCCCACAGCCTCTCCAGTATTTGTTGTTGGTAGTTTTGTTGATCCTGGCCATTCTTTCTGGAGTGAGAAGGAATCTCAGTGTGGTTTTAATTCACATTTCTCTAATGACCAATGATGATGATGAACATTTTTTTATGTATTTATTTGCCATTCATGTTTCTTCATCTGACAACTGTGTGTTCATTTTTGAATGGATGCCCATTTTTGGATTGGGTCTTTGAATTTCAGGGGTCTGATTTTGTTTTTAATTCTTTATAAGTTCTAGACAGAAGTCCTTTGTCTGAGGGACAGTTCACTAAGATTTTTTCCCAGTTTGTAGGTTTTCTTTTCACTCTGCTGGAGATTTCTTTCGACATGCAGAAACTCTTTAATAAGATGTGATCCCAGTTATTGATTCTGGGAAGTATTTCCCATGCAGTTTGGTTCTTGTTCATGAATTCTCTACCTACTCCTATGTCTTCAAGATTTTTATCTACTTTGTCTTCCAACAGATTTAGTGTTTCTGTTTTAATATTTACCTCTTTGATCCATTTAGATTTTAGTTTAGTACATGATGATAGGCATGGGTCTAATTTTAGTTTTTGGCATATGGATAGCCAATTTTTCCAGCACCATTTATTAAAGAGACTGTCGTTCTTCCAGTGAACGTGCTTGGCCTCTTTATCAAAGACAAGGTGGTTGAGTGTGTTTGTAGTTGTGTCTTCTAGTCTATTCCATTGACCTTCAGGTCTGTTTTTATTCCAGTACCATGTTGATTTTATTACAGTAGCTTTGTAGTGTAACTTCAAGTCAGGGATTGTGATGCCTCCTGCCTTGGCTTTGCTGCTTACAATTGTCTTTGCTATTCTAGGTCTCTTCTGGCTCCAGATGAATTTTAGGAGTGATTTCTCTAGATCTATGAGGTATGTTAGTTGTGTTTTCTTTGGGATGGCATTGAATCTGTTTAACAATTTTGGGAGAATGGTCATTTTTGCAGTATTTATTCTTCCTATCCATGAACGAGGGATGTCTTTCCATTTTCTGAGGTCCTCTTCAATTTCTTTTTCAGGGCATTATAATTTTCCCTGTACAAATCTTTTACATCTTTCGTTAGATTAATTCCTAAGTATTTCATTTTTTTTGGATGCTAGTGTGAAGGGTGTGGCTTCTCTTATTTCTGTCTTGGTGACTTTGTTGTTAGTGTCTAAGAATGCTATTGATTTTTGAGTATTGACTTTGTATCCAGCTACTTTGCTGAATTTATTTATTATATCTAGGAGACTTTCAACAGAGGTTTGGGGATCTTCTATGTAGAGTATCATGTCATTTGCAAATAATGATAATTTAACTTTGTCTTTTCCTATCATTACTCCTTTTATTTCCCTCTCTTGTCTAATTGCTCTGGCTAGTATTTCCAGTACTATATTGAATAGGAGCAGTGATAATGGACATCCTTGTCTTGTGCCTGATTTCAAGGTAAAGGCTTTCAGTTTGTGGCCATTTAATATGACACTAGCTGTTGGTTTGTCATAGATGGCCTTTATCATATTGAGGTAAAGACCATCTACTCCAATTTTCTGTAAGGTTCTTTATCTTGAAAGGGTGTTGGATCTTATCAAAAGCTTTTTCTGCATCTATAGAAATGATCATGTGATTCTTGCTTTTGGCTCTATTGATATGGTGGATTACATTTATTAATTTACATATGTTGAAGCATCCCTGCATGCCTGGGATGAATCCCACTTGGTCATAGTGTTTAATTTTCTTGATGATTTGCTGCATCCTGTTTGCCAATATTTTATTGAGAATTTTTGCATCTATGTTCATTAGGAGATTGGTCTGTAGTTCTCTTTTTTAGTTGGGTCTTTCTCAGGTTTTGGTACTAGAGTGGTATTTGCTTCCAGGAATGACTTAGGGAGAATTGCTTCCCTTTCAATTTCATTGAAGAGCTTGAGGAGTGTCAGCATTAAGTCTTCTTTGTATTTCTTGTAGAATTCCACAGTAAATCCATCTGGGCCTGGGCTCTTCTTTGTTGGTAGGGATTTGATTACATTTTCAATTTCATTAATAGAAATTGGGTTATTCAGCAGTTTTACATCTTGATCCTGCATTGGTGGTTCATATGTTTCTAGGAATCTGTCCATTTCTTCTGTATTATTGAACCTATGAGAGTAGAGGTTTTTCAAATAGTTGTTGATGATCTTCTGTATTTCCAAGGGTCGGTAGTGATTTCACTTTTTTCATTCTGTATTGCATGAATTTGAGTCTTTTCTTTCCTTTTTAAAATTAGGTTGGCTAGGGGCTTGTCAATTTTATTTATTCTTTCAAAGAACCAACTCTTTGATTCATTGAATTGTTTTCTTAGTCTCTATTACATTAATTTCTGCTCTGATCTTTATAATTTCCTCCCTTCTTTTGGCTTTGGGCTTGGCTTGCTCTTGTTTTTCTAGCTGTTTCTAGCTGTTTAATATCAGGTTGCTTATTTGTGTTTGTTCTGTTTTCCTAATGTGGGAACTCAGTGCAATAAATTTTCCTCAGAGGACTGCTTTCATTGCATCCCACAGGTTCTGGTAAGTTGTATTTGTATTTTTGTTTGCTTGTAGATATTGTTTAATTTCTTCTTTAATTTCCTCTGTGACCCACTGATTGGTCGAGTGTATTATTTAATTTCCATGTGTTTGTGTGGTTTTTACAGTTACTTTTATCATTAATTTCTAGTTTCATGGTGCTATGATCTGATAACATGTGTGGTATAATTTTAATTCTTTTGCATTTACTTAAATATGTTCTGTGGGTTAATATATGGTCTATTTTAGAGAATTCCTATGTACTGGTGAGAAGAATGTATATCCTGATGTTGTTAGATGGAACACTTTGTATACGTCTATCAAATCCATTTGTTCACAGGTGTGATTCAGTTCTGTTATTTCTTTGCTGATTTTCTGTCTAGTTGATCTATCCCTTTGTGTCAATGGTGTGTTAAGGTCCCCTGTTATAATTGTGTTATTGCCTATTTGATTTTTCATTTCTGTTTACTTGCTTTGTGTAGCTGGGTGCTCTGGAATTTGGTGCATATATATTTAAGATTGTTATCTCTTCCTCTTGCAGTTTTCCCCTAACTAATACATAGTGACATTCTTTATCTCTTCAGACCATTCTTGGTTTGAAGTTCACATGGTCTGCAAACAGAATAGCAACCCCCGCTTTTTTTTTTTTTTTGAGTTCCTGTTGCATGGAGTATTCTTTTCCATCCTTTGACTTTCAGTCTATGAGTTTCCTTTTGGGTTAGGTGGGCTTCTTGTAGACAGCATATGGTTGGATGTTGTTTCTTGATCCATTCTGCTAGTCTGTTTCTTTTAATTGAATTGACACCATTTAAATTAATGGTTATAACTGTCATATATTGGTTTGTTGTTGACATGTTATCTTTCTGATGTTGTATCTTAGCTTTCCATTCTGTTTAATTGTCTGTCTTGCTTAGTGGTTTTTTCCTATGTGTATCTAGAATGCCTTTCAGTATTCTTTATAGGTTTAGTTTGGTGATCATGAAGTTCTTCAGCTGTTCTTTGTCATGGAAGTATCTTATTTCTCCATCCATTTTGAAGGACAGTTTT
>PVLA01012601.1:0-43111 GCA_004027455.1 Hydrochoerus hydrochaeris | reverse complement strand
AATGAGAACTCTAGGGCGGTGTGGCCGTGAGGACCCAGTGTGATGCTACTCAGCAGTGACTTCACTTTCCTTAGGTGCAGCACTTAACAAGCCAAGGCTTTTGAACTCAGCCCTAAATGGTTCCAGAACCGGCCACAGATGCTGTCTGCTGTACAGCTGTGTGCAGAGGGGAAGCTGTGTACAGACAGCTGTGTGCAGAGGGGAAGCTGTGTACAGACAGCTGTGTGCAGAGGGGAAGCTGTGTACAGACAGCTGTGTGCAGAGGGGAAGCTGTGTACAGACAGCTGTGTGCAGAGGGGAAGATGCCTGCTGAGCCTCACTGAGCACAGTCTCTGGTGAGGTGTGTGATGGGCCAATTCAGTATGTACAGATGTTACAGGCTGAACTCTCTAGCTGTTTGTCACTATATCACACAGAAGTTAGACAATATAGGTGGGAAATAAATTTATATCGATTTCCATAGAAGCAAGGGCATCTCATAAATTTTCTCAGCGGGCCATCGCTGAGAAGTATATGAAATTCCTTTGGTCTTTGCCAGGCCCAAGAGTGTTGATTGGAAAGATTAAAATATGCAGTGTAGTAACTATGGGGATTTCCTTTTGTCTTGTTTTCGAAGTACAATACTGTTTTCACTGTTTTGTTTCATTTTATGTTTGAATTTATTCAATGTTCTGTTTTTGTTGGTTGTACATTGTGTTATGCTTTGTTTGATTTTATGAAATCTGATGGAATAGGGAGCAATTTAGAAGACAACAAGAGGCATTAAGGTAGCCATTGTTAATTTCATAGTTTCCTGTTTTACAGTCTTGTGTCACTTTCACAGTTTTGTTTTGATTGACTGTTGTTTTATCTTATTTGGTTTATCTCTGTTTAAAAAGCATTTTATAAGAGCAATTATTATTGAATCTAGAAAAAGCATTGAGTTGTAGTACCTCTGTACCTCTGAGATTTTGATTTAATAAGGGAAAAATTAAATTATAAATCACAATGTAGGACAAACATGAACAAATTAGTTAAGACAGTTTCTCTTTCATAATTGGGCCCCTTTTTCTAAACAATTTAAAAATCATTGCAAAATGAGGTACATCTGTAAACTGAGCCATGTTGAACACTGCCTGGGGAGGTTGGTGTTCAGAGCTGGAGTGCTGTGGGAGGGTGCTCTTCTCACTGGTGACAGCAATAGTTCACAGATCCCCAGCCTCCTGCTGCTGGCCCTCCACTTTTCCTCTTCATTCAGCTGCTCTCCCTGGAACCATGGTCATCTTAGCAGGATATAATTTATGGTGAGGAATCAAAGTAAAACCCGTGTGAACAAATATGACTAATAAAATGTATGTGCCATTGCTACTCTAAAGCTTTCCACAATTGTTATTGCAAAGTGTCTGAGCTTCCATGTGCATGTATCATGTGTCCTTCACTCGTTCATTAATTAAATCATATTCTGTCTCAGGATTGCAAATAGATCAAATGTTTTAATTTATCATTCAAATGAAGTGTCTTCATACTTAAAACATACAATCTTGGTAATACTATGAAGGCTTGAGTTTGATGTCCGTATTAAAGTATGATTTCCATTGTTCTCCATGTTGGCTATAGACAATTTTAAACATTTCTTCTACATTTCTGCTTTCCTTTTTACTTTGTAGATAAAAAAATCTTGGTGTTCGTAGTCTCATTTTCAACCTGCACTGATGAAGAAGATAAGGGAATTTTGGTATTTAAGCTAATGAGAAATCTAGAGAGGAATTCTAGTGAGCACTTGACCTAGTAACACATATTTAGCACCAAAATCCAGTTTTTCCTTCTGCACCATTCTGCCTCCCATTGCTTCAGTTACATATTAAGGAAAGCTTTAGAATGAGTGCTCATAAAGCCTAGAGCTATGTACTACTTGCTCACATATGAAGTGCTTGCTCATATTGGAGCAGGATTTCGAAGCATAAGATCAGGTAGGTGAGCTCAGCCAACGACCAAACTACCAGATCATCAAAGACCACTATGGTCAAGGAGTTGACCTTTCTGAAAGATGGAATTTTTATCCTGCGTTTGTTTCCTGGGTCCACCTAGATTAAGTATTCGACAAATCAAGCTGCCCACCAAACAGTACTTGAGAGATGTGGAAGGAGACAAGAGTTGCTCTGAATGAGAGGAGAAATGTTCAGTCTCATGTCTATAACCAGCGCTCTGAGTTAAGGCCTGCAGAAGGAAAATATGAGTTACATGAAGGAAAACTCTATATAGAAAAATTTCTCTCTTCTTCACTTTGCCCACCAAGGCCTTATGTTTTAGGAAAAAGATAAGAGTGAAGCATAAATAATGGATGAAAACACTAAGCATAATGAAAGCTGCTCTGCCTAGAGTGGTTCCGGTTTGTTTTCAGGTGCAGCATCAGTTCATCATTGAATTATATGTTGGCTGGTTTCTAGGTGTAGAAACATGGTAGATGGAAATATCAATGTCCTTAATCAAAATATGATTTGAGAAACTGAACAGTAATGAATCTACATTCGAGTTCATTTATTTTCTAAGAAACAGAAATGTTCAATTGCCTGACTTTGTTCCCTGTTCCTCTGGCTCTGTCCCTGTTGAGGAAGGAGGAGACACTGAATAGACCTTGACCCCATCCCCTATTTACTTTGGGTAATGACAGTGCTGCAGGGTAGAAAAGGTCAGAGGGAGCGGAGTAAAAGGAGCTGCTGAAATGTGATTTATTCATTTATTATCCACACTTAGCCTTAAAATGACAGTTCTAGGAGATCAGAGTTTCTGCTCAGTGCTCATAATGTCATCTGTTAAGAGTCCTGGCACTGATTCTCTTCATTTTGTACTTTTATATACAAAATAATTACCTTGTTATTTGAATCATTTAACAAATATTTTAGGCCATACACAGGCCTCTGTGGAAAGAAATGGATGCCAACATTTTTCCAAGACTGAACATCATTCCCAAATTGTGGAGGAGGAGAACGAGAAGCCAACAAGAAACCAAGCCTTCCCTGTGGGTGGGCGGCATGTACAGGCCACTGGGGGAGAAGCACACACCAGCCACTGCAGGCGCAGAGGCTGGGAGACAAGAAGTGCCAAGGTTTCCCTTCATCCCATAAGTGACCAGTAGATCTGTAGAAACACAGCTGCAAAGATAGCTATTGAGGTAACACACAATTTAAGGCTTGTAGCAGTTAGTGCTTCATTGAGTTTGCAGGCCTAAGGTTGGTAGTCTGATCATCTATTCAAAGAATAACACTACGGAATGTTGCATCTAGGGGAATCTCCTTCTGAAGGTGCTAGCCATTCCCTGCTTTGAAGTTCTGTATCATTTTCATTGGCTTTTTGGTTGGTTTTATTCTGTTCTGTTTAGCTTGATTTTATTACATCCAACGGCATGGGCAGGTCTTTCAAAGACCGCAGATATGTAACGGCAGTCATTTTAGATTGACTATTATCTTCTTTTAAAATCCATTATTGCATTCACTGTTTTGTTTCTTTTGCTTGTATTTTATTCTGTTTTGTTTGGTTTTTAGTATGTCTGAAGGTATAAGCAGCTATTTTGAAGACAACAAGAGAATTTATGGTAACCATTGTTGATATCCCATTATCTTTTTGAAGTCCTATATCACTCACATGATTTTCTTTGATGTCTTGTCTGTTTTACTTTGTTTGATTTTATTCTCTCTAAAATAAAATTTATCAAAAAGACCCAAATATTTCAAATTTCATTTTCAGTGAAATGAAGTATTGCCCTACCACATGGGAGATCTTGTTATTTCATTTACAATCCACAGGAGGAGCTATAGCATCTTAGGTCTGTTGGAGTCAAAGAAATTTTGGCAAACATGATACGTTCTTTGGAAAGTGATTCAAACTGAATAGTAGCAACAGGGTGATTCACAAGGACCTGATAACATCTCCTTAGTGTGTGTTTTGTCATGAGGGAAACACTAGAGGGCTGATTTGGGTGTACTGAGATGTCTAGGAGATAGATATCTAAAGGAAACATTAATTATGTATTGAAAATTGGGAAAAGAACCTGAGACAGAGATATGAACTGTGTGCTCTACTAATTTTAGCCAGTGTCATTAATATATTCTATATACTGATGTCATATGTATATGTTTCAATCCAGCTTTGAAATCATATTGCATGACCAAAACAAAAATGTAATAAATGTACATTTTGTTTTCAAATT
Organism: Hydrochoerus hydrochaeris; assembly: GCA_004027455.1. NCBI lineage: Eukaryota > Metazoa > Chordata > Mammalia > Rodentia > Hydrochaeridae > Hydrochoerus > Hydrochoerus hydrochaeris. The sequence goes on along the minus strand of PVLA01012601.1, from coordinate 38,925 downwards.
GACTGCAGCTGTTTTGTAAGAGGCATCCAAATTTTGTTGAGAATTATAATTTGAATGTTATATCTTGACACACATGAACACATAATCATAGTTCATGGATTAAAGGCATTTTTGAGTTCTCTTTCAGTTATTTAATGTCATGGCTCAGCACAGTGCTCTTCCTGACACTTTCACATTCTCTGATGCTTCACACAGTCTCCTGAGGCCAAGGCTGCCCCCTGAGAGCTCTGCTCATAGAGTTTATCAGGAGGCTACAGCACTGAGTGGCTCAGACAGCTGAACTGAGGCAGGATGGAGTCACAGTGTCAATTCCTATTCTTTGTGCACGCTGACTCTCAGGTGAGATGTCTACAAAAGTCATTATTTTGAAAGGGAACAATGGCATTATCACATTGAAGGCAAATATTATGTAAACCTGTCTGATTTTTTGATAAATAAACTCAATATTTCTGGTTTTAATACATTAGAAATGTGTCAGGAATTCCTAATTACAGGCATCTGTGGCAACACTGAAGATGCCGTGGCCAGGATGACTGGCCATGTGCAAGAGAGAGGGCCACCTCAGCTCCAACCCATGGTCCTTTATTAAGCAGAAGAACTACTTGTCCTGGTAGCAGAAGAAACAAGGATAAGTTCTTACACTGCTCATTTCCTTGGCCCGCAGCTGGGCACCTTCCTAGTTCAGCAGCAGTGGGTGGTGAGACATTTCCCTCTTACCGTCAGCAACCTGCAGCTTGACGGTGCGCCAGGATATTGCTGTCAGCTCCCAAAGTGCTGCGGCCTGGGACACAAGCCTCCCCAGGCTCTGGTCAGGGAGGCATCACTGTACCAGGTGCTTAAGTTCAGCCCTGTTTCTGTCCCACTTGTAACACAAGCTATGTCTCCCCCATGATCATGGAATGTGCACGTCTCAAGGAAGATGAAGAACAGCATATTCTGAGCCCTTTGTACAAGGCACCGTGACGTGATGACTCTGTAGTCACCTCTCATGGCCTTGTACTGCTACATTCACGAGTTTTTGCAACACTATGACACTGTTTTCCAGACAGATGGATTTATTTTTCTATGCAAATTAAGCCTTCGTCTGCATCTTTTAGAGAACGGGCTGGTGCGTTCATCCCGATGCCTGATGATTATTATTTTATTTTATTATTATTATTATTATTTTATTTTATGTTACTTTATCTTATTTTATTTTTGGTTTTGCTTTTGTTCTTTCATTGTTTCTTTGCCAAATATCTTGGTAAATTGGGCCATATGCATTTCACATCTCAGTCATGTACATCGTCTTGTCCCCGTTACTCTCTCACTTGGGGACATTTCCATACTCTCATCTTATTTTCCAGCCCTTCTGCATTTTATTTCCAAGCGCTTCTTCTTCTCTTACTCATCCACTGTCCAGCTAGGATTTTGCAATCAGCCCCTCCCAGTCTGAATTTCTGCATTTTCTCCTGTGGCCTTTATTGTAATACTGGATTTTCTCCTCCACTTTACTCATCTAGATCACACCTATCTGCTACCGTTCTCATATCCTGCATCCTCCTCCTCATCTCCTTTGTAAGCACAATTCAAGGAGAACACTACCCCTTTCCACAGATCCCAGCCTTACCTCTGTGTATGTGACCAGCACTCCTGAGGCTGTGAGCTACAAATTGTGGGACACCAGCACACTTTAAATCATTTGGCACTTTCCTGTCCTCATGTTGTCTTACTTCTCTTTCCTGTTTTCACATTGAAACATTTAATTTCTTGAGAATCTATCATGCATGTTGCACTGCTGTGTGTAGTTAATGATATTAAAATGGTATTAGTCCATAATTTAGTCCTTGACTCTTTAGGAAAGATAGAGGGGGCTTCAAAAGCATTTGGCTGCTGACCAGTATATTAGGCAACAATAGAATCTTTTAGGATACCGTTCAAATGTAGATTCTCTCATTCTAAGTGAAGGAATGGTGATCTTAAGATGAACTAATACCTAGATTATACATGTTTCCCAGAAGACTAATGATTCTAAGGTTCAGGTAATAGACATCAATAATGTTGGTTTGAAAGAAAAGAGAATGAGTTCAAATCAGACATCCAAAGATTTGGGTGCTAAAAAATTACGTTCTAATTATTATTTGATGCCTGTATTCAGTTAAGTGTATAACTGTATGCAAATTAGGCACCATTTCTCTGATGATAAAAACAAATAAGATACCATATAAATATGCTTTGGCCAATGTTATATTTTAACCCACAGTTAATCCCCTTTATATACTTACCTACATTCTATATTTGCAATTCTGATTCCTTGTCTAATATCACAATTGATTCAATGTTTTAAGAATGCTTCTCCAGATATAAGGTTCCTTCAGTTTCAGATACAAAGATTACTTTGTCTGACTTTCAGAAGGTTTCTGTATTCCAGATGGACACCGTGTTTCAGCTTTTTAAAATATCTCTGAGGATTTCCAATTTCCAGATATCGTGCTAGGATGTTAGTTTATCAAATACTTTCAGGGTACCCAGTTATTGGAGCAAACCATGATGGATGGGCAAAGTCTCAGGTAAGCAACATCTAGAGATAGGGAAGGTAGATCATTTGGGCTTGAGATTTTCTGATAGACATTTGAAGTAATTATCCTTACCAGCCTTTTATCCAGAGAAAATACGTTCCATGCTGTCCAGTAGAACTTTCATTGCTAGCCTGGTCCAGGAGCATCGTCACAGAATTACTTAGGTGTTCTAGACCATGACTGTGCATCACTTCAGAAAAGAAGAATGAACACACCCCACTCCTGTAACAATTGCTAATTTTTATAAAATGATGAAGTCCCACGTGGGTATATAACCCAGGGAGTCCTGCACCCTGCTAATTTGCATATCACTGACATAGAAACCACAGAATGTTCAGAGATCTTTTTAAGGAGCGATTTCAAGAGATCTTTTTTAGCCTGAGGCAGAGCTCAGAACACACAATAGCTTTTCAGGCTCAAATTCTTACTTTCCTGATGTTCAGTGTCACAGGTAAGAAAAAAGGAAACTCAACACTGAATATCCTTTTTGCTCTAGAAATTGAGATTAAGGCAGTTTTTTAGATACTGTTTCTGTGTGTTGTGTGATATGACATTCCTGTGTCTCTGTTTGTACTAACTTCTATCATCTCTTTTCATCCCTACCCCATGACCATAATGTCCCATGGACAGATTGTGCTCACCCAGTCTCCAGCATCCCTGGCTGCTTCCCCAGGGGAGAAGGTCACCATCACCTGCACAGCCAGCTCCAGTGTAGGCACTAACAGACTGCACTGGTACCAACAAAAGCCAGGAGTCTCTCCAAAGCTCCTGGTTTATGGCACATCAGACCTGGCCTCGGGAGTCCCGGCTCGCTTCAGTGGAAGTGGGTCAGGGACTTCTTACTCACTCACAATAAGCAATTTGAAGGCTGAAAATTTTGCAAACTATTACTGTCAGCAGTGGAACAGTGATCCACCCACAGTGATACAGACCACAACAGAAACCTCATCAGCTCCTCAGGGCCCAGCTGCTTCTTCCTCAGAGTTTATGGCAGGATTAAAGGCTTTAGATGAGATAGAAATGCTCAAATCTTGTTTATTGGAGCCAAGGATGTTTGGCTTCCTCTAAAGCTGTTATGTTTTACAGTTCGAGATCACATCTGCAAATATGATTAATTGACGTTTTGTTTTCCTATTTGTATCCCTTTTGTTTCTTTCTTTTATGTAGTATCTGGGCCAAACTTTCAAGTACCTATGTTAAATAAGAGTAGTAAGGATAAATATGTTCATCTCATTCATGATCTTCAGGAAAAAGTTTAAATTTTTCTCTATCTTGTATATTCTTAGTATTGGTTTCTTGCTTGTAGTCTTACTTATATTGAAGTTCCATGGACACACAGTTTCTTTGCAATTTCACCATGAAGTAATATTAAATTTTACCAAAGGATATTTTTATTTGATTATATTTATTAAATATATTTCATTTACTGATTTCCTTGTGTGAAGACTTCCTTGTATCTTGGACTGAAACTAACCTGATCATGGTGAATAATTGCTACTTCTGGTTGCAAGAATTCTATCTAGGACTTTATGAACATTCCACAAAGATATTGATCTGTACTTTTCACTTACTCTTGAGTCTTTATCTAATTTTGTTATCAGAGTAAAAATGATAATAGAATGAATTTTGACGTTTTCCTTCCCTTTTCATTTCTGCTTGATCTACACTGCTGACGAGCCTTTCCAATGATTTTTTAATTTGACTATTGAGCTGATTTCCAAAATTTCTGCTTAGCTTTTGTCCAGAATCCCTGTTTATAAAAATGTTCTTTCACATCCTGAATTGTCTTCTTTATTTCATTCAGTTATTTATTTTTATACTGTTTGTGTTCACTTATGGAATTAAGATAAAGTCCAATAAAAGTAGAAGAGAGAAGGAATTAAATAATAAAGTTTTTCAAATGTAAAGAAAATCAGTGAAAATAAAAGCATCAATAACAAAGAAAAATAAAAATTTAACAAGAACATGAAACACTTTAAATGATGAACATAGGGAAGGCAGGTGAAAAGAAATAAGGTAAAGAATAGAACAGAAGCAAAAATGCAGAAGCCAAACCTAAAGACCGGACGACGATTCCTCCTGACTACGGAATCTGGTTTAGAGGGGCAGAGTTGAACTGCCAGGGGACAGGTGGGTATTGATTAAGAAGCAGTCTGGATCTGTTTGATTCCTCTCTGTGTGTAAAAAAAGATAGGACCACTTCCTGGCCGAGGTTTTCTGTTTCTGACTCCCTAAAATGAGACAATGTTCACTGCGCCATGGGGTCTGGTTCCCTTGGAGGCTTTCTGTTTGTGCACCCCGAGGGCTTGGCAGTTGACTGACTGGCAGTCAGGCAGCCTCATCTCCAGCCTGGTATTGGCCACACCCAGATCACGAAGGGCAGGGCACTTTCATTGTCTGGGTGCCCAGCCACATGGCAAATGATCAGGCAGCCAGCAGGGTCTCCCCATGGATATGGGATTGGTGGCCTTTGGGCCATGCAAGGAGAACCTCTCCAAGGTCCTCTGTGGACATGGCTATCAGCAGCATCTGTGTGAACAGACCATAGCCCATGTTCTGCAGGGTCCACATTTAGGGATTGGACGTGTCCTCAGCACAGATGAACAGAGACAGTGCACCTGTACATGGGGCAAAGGGCCAAGAGGAAGTGACTGCAAATCCCTGAGAAGCCTGAGAGTTGGGTGAGGAATTAATTCACCAAGTTCTGCCCTGGATAACTGCACATGATGATCTAGTGCTCTGTAATTATCCCACTCAGGTGCACACTGTTCTCAAACACACTGTGCTGGCTGTTACTTACAGGGGGCAGGGTTGTCCCTACCCTGCACCACTGTCTGTCTCACAGTTTCTGCTGTCTGCTGCTACTGAAACGTCCCAGTGACATCCTCTTCCACATTCCCTTCAGTCAAGACTGCATTCTATGGCTTTTCCTGCCTGTTCAGTCCATCAGGGAGTCCTCCCACAGCCTTAATAAACTGATGCCTCCAAATCTTCATTCACTTGGGAAGGATTATGCCCTAATAACAGGTCCCCTTTCAGATGGAATCTGTTAGAGCCCTGTGAACGTGTGCACACTTCAGTATCAGCTTGTCCTTCAGGCGGGATTCCTTCAGATCAGCTTCCTCAGCTGGGGTAGAAGCTCTGTAGGGACTGTGGCTTTTGCCTACCAAAAAGATCACCAGCCAGGTTGTAATAATGGGAGTTGGCTTGTTGGGCTGTTTCCCCTTAAGATTGTGGTATTTTGATCACTGCTTTCCTTCCAGGAAACAAGGATAATTAATAATCATTGCATTAATAATTTCTAATTGTTGCATACACTTTCCTGTGTTGCTGTCACAGATTTCCATGCTGTTTACTCTTCCTGTCGTTACCTTCCTTTGATTTCTAAGAGGCAGTACTCAGCTGCCTGTGAATAAAAGATTTTACATCTGACTCAGTTTTTGTTTAGAACAAGCCTAGAGTTGTTTTCCCATAGATTGATAGAGAGCGACTCATCAGCAATCGTGTGAAAACTAAAAAGAAAGAATTGTATTGGACTGGATGTGATCATGGAATAATAGTTCAAAAAGAAAAAAAGTTTCATGTATCACATTCATGAATCATGCACAAAAATGTAAGCCAATGTGAAAATTATATTCCAAGTTTTGATACATTTGTCTGTCACCTGAATTAATGACTAAAGTACAGGCCATAGACAGTGTCATCTGTTGTCCCACACAGTAGATGAAACAGGCAAGACAGAAATTTATTTTCCTGAAAACTTGCTTATGTGATAAAAATAATTTTTTGGCATGCATGAAGAACACCAAGAGATAGAGAGTGTGACTCCAAAAGATGTTGTAGGCAGCAAAATATTCTGCAAGTATCTTTTTGTTTTTAGAGGGAAAAAAACAAATAAAGAAAGGATAGAAATATTACAGAATTTCAATAAAAAGCACACTAAGAAATCACTTGTTGATAAATTACACTGTGCCATCTTCGAAATAGTTGTTCAAGTTACAAAATCCAAGCATAAAGAATGGACAATCAAACAATGACTGTACAAACCATATTGTTAGGTAAACCAACAAAACTTAGTAGCATGGTTATGTATATTACACACTTAAGCATGCATTCAGTTATACACTTTTGAGCACTTTCCTTCCCTTTCATTATTACAGTATCTATTTTACATTTTGGATCTTATTACTTCTTCAGTTTTTATTATTTTTTACACTAGAGAGACAATACAATATTTACAAATGTGAGTCTGATTTATTTCACATATGAGGGTAGTCTCAAATTGTCTCAATTTACCTATAAAAGCCTCAAGATCATCCTTTTTATAGCTGAGTAATATTCCATTGTATAAAAATACCACATCTTTTTTCATACACTCTGCATTCTGCAAGTAGTTTTAGGGGAGATGAACAAGATCAGAACTGAAATTTTCAGACCTGAGACGAAGGTGACTGCATAGTCCATGTATGCCTGGTGCAAAAATCCTAAATAGGAAAGTGTGTACAGTCCTTGTGCCTCAACCAAACACTATAGCCAGAGATATTGATTGGGCTCTGCACAGCTATCTGGGCCTGGACCAGTGCTGGACTCAGGTTGGGTAGGATGTGATTCATTGATGAATACCATGAGGCTTCACTGATATTTGAGAATTAACCAGAATCTCTAAAGATGAATAGAAAAAGGGTCTTTCACTAGTATGGAGCTACGTCTTCTGCCCACTTCTCTATTTTCAATGTAGCTAATGATATGAATCTGTGCAGATGCAATATTCTTCACTATTGTTTTTCTCATTGAGTGACTGTCCACAGTTCCTGATGAGACAGGAAGATAAATCAAGTCAAAACTATTTACAGACCCAGGATACAACTGCGAATATGAGCAAATGCAAGTCTGAACTACCGCTCTTCAAAGCCTTGACCTCCATCCTGGGGGGAAATGTGAATTTTATACTTTGTTCCACCTGCATGAGGATCACTTTGATCACGTCCCTGCTGATGCCTGTCAATCGTCAGTGACTAGACAAAAATTCTAGACCTGAGTTCACAGCTTCATCCTTCATGAGACAAACTCTCTTATTCACAGTTAGTCCCTGTGTGTGCTTTTCTTGTACCATTTCCCCATGTCTGAAGTCTTTTAATGATAATATATGATACGCAAGGTGGGCTTTTAGCAAATTTTCCAACAATTAGATCCATGAGTGTGATTCACTATTAGACTTGTACAGAGATCTTTAGATGATCCTGGACTGAACTGGTTCTCTTCCTTTGCTCACATGTAGCTGTCAAAAATGTCAAGCATGCTAGGAGTGCAGCATCTGAACTTGCAGGGTGGTGGAGCTGGCTGGAAGAGTCTGGGCTCTGTTGCACTGTCCCCATCAGAAGCTGATGTATTTCAAACTTTGATTCTAAGTGAGAGCTGTGAAAGTTCTGGGAGTGTGGGAGTCAGAGAAGCTGGACCTCTGGCACTCTCCCAGAAGCTGAAGCACATCTGCCACTGAAGCTACAGGCCACTAACCATCTGGACCCCAGACCTGTCCACATAGCTTAGGCACAGGAGGCCACTGCTCCCAGTATTGTAGCATCTTATCGACAGATTTTTCTGGTGCTTATCTCTGTCCACACATTTGCTTTCATGCGTCAATGAATATTAAATCCCCCTTTGCTGATTTCTGAATCTTACATGAAGACCTCTCACCAAGGACATCAGGACATCATAAAAGCAAAGTAGTTTCTGAAAAATGTGTTTTATGATGTCATGGCAATGCTAGGGAACTGAACTTCAGAGCACCCACTCTGATCACTACTACTACAAATCACAGAGATCCTGCAGTTAAATGATGCACCAGCACACCTGAAGGTGCTTCCAGTATTACCTGCAAACCTAGATTTAAAGCAGGAAAATATGGTCATTATTTCACAGACTAAAGAGAAAAAAGAAATTGCAAAAGTAAATGCTGCTGGGAAGTAATAGAGATCAGATTTGTATATATTGAGGTAACTTTGAGTTGCACAGCACAAACTTCAAGTGTGTGTTTAAAAAGCAAACTAATGACCTTCAAGTTTGGGAACTTCTGGTGTTTGCATGTGTACAGATGTGTAAGGTATAATCACTGTAGTGTGACACACAATCATGTAACGTTGATGATAAATTTGGGAATCATTCAATACAAATGTGGAATGTGTTAACTCTGAAAAGGAATTAAGTTAATCTGGATCTTATTTCTTTATGAAACATGTGTGACATCAGTGTGTTCTGGTGTGTGGTTCACACAGTAGTGAGTGTGGATAACAATAATGTCATGTACATGTCACAAAAGTGAAAGAAAGAATAGTGAAAATTTTCACTGTAAAGAAATGACGCTTGAGAAGATAATGTTAAAAGCAATTTAAACATTATGCAGTGCATATATGTATTAAATATTACAAGATACTCCTCCACATGCTCCATTTTTATGTTTTTATGTTTCAGCTTAAAATGAATTAAAATAAATATCCTTCAAGGTGAACTGGTGCTAGCAAAGTAATACAGTAAAAGTATTTAAAACGATCAGTGAATTTTATTCACTGCAATTAACGTAATATTTATAATTAGTGTGACGTATTCCCTGATACAGCAAATTAAGTCATACTCAATAAAGAGGATGGAGGATGGTTCTTGGCAAGGTGAATGATGACATTTGCCATGTCAGCCTCAGATAACTGGACTCTGCTTCTAGAGCCATTCGTGGACATTCATCTCTGCTACCGTGACATTTGAGACAACTGATGGGGGTGACTGACTGACATCTGCACATTGTGTCATTGTGCCACTGAGACTGTCTTGCTCACTAGTGAGATTTATTAGAATTTAAGTGGGAAGCCATGGCTGTAAATGATGGTCCATTTGGAAATCTCCACCCCAGCAACAGCCAACTGAAGTTTCCCCTGCCTTTATGTCTTGTTACATGTAAAGTCTGCATAAATTTCAAAGCTACTATTGGGTTGGTTATCTCTCCCTGAAAAATCACTGCAGGATGCAAATCTTCAAATCTATCCAGTGCTGTAAATGTAGTCAGGTTGTGCACAATATTGGTTTGTTAGAAAATAATGCCCAAATTCAGTGACTTCTAACAGTAAAGATTTATTTTGTGATCAAGGAAGTTCAAATTGAAAATCACTTGGCTGAACAGAAAGGGTTTCTCTGATTGGAGTCACCCCTGGGCATGAGACTCTCCCTCTCAGCATCTGCTGCATGATCTGTTGAGGGTTGTGACCCGCAAGGGACCACATCTTCATAGCAAATTGAGGAGTCAACAAAATTTGTGGAGCAACCTGAATGGACACCTTTGAGTCCAGTGGCATCCAGTGCATTACAGTTTTGCTTTCTTTATTTCCCTTGATGGTTCCTAAAGTTCTAAAGACCTTACTAGTTCACTGATTTATCAAACATGTGCTCCTTATATGGGAAAACAATTATAATTTTCAACACTGATGTTATCAAATGTTTGGAAATCTATTTTGAACAAGTGAAAATTAAAGCTGTTGGTGATTTTAAGGCATGATTTAAACAGAAATTAACTAAGTGGTCTTATGGGAAAAAGTCTCTTTAACTGAAAAGTGTCTCTTAAAATGTGATTTTGAAATCTTCTATGTGTCCCTGCTAATACACAGCATTTCTTTCACTTGGCAGGTACCAGATGGTCCCATATATGCTATTTGCTTTTGGATTTCATCTTTTCCTGAGAATAACTGTCAGCTTCTGTACAAGATACATTGGTATTTAGGAAAGTAGTATTTAAAATAAGTACATCTTTCAATATTTTGGGGGGAATTTATCTGTTTTTGTTTTTTTAAGAATAATTTTACATTTATTTGGTGTTGTGTAACTTCATGCAAAAATTTCTATAAACTTCAGGCAATTTACTTTGTATGTTTAATTTATGATTTATTGATATTATTTTGACAGTTTCATATGTGCAGGTAATATGTGGAAGCACATTCAAGTATATTCTGGGATTATTTCTAACCTGGAAAATTTCTGAGTATTTGGAAAATTGTGTCACACAGAGTAATCTGATGTCAGCTTCAAATCATTATCATGATGTTGAGAAGCACATTTCTCAGACTTTCTTCCTTGATTTTACTCTTTTCTGTAGCATTGTGTTCCTGAGAGACCCTCTATTAAGATTTGGATTTCAGACAAGGGTGGCACAATATCAGTTTACACCTGCCTAGTGACCAGGACTGAAGAATCAGCAAGTGACATGCTGGGATCAGCTGACAGCATCCACACACTACGCCTGCACTTTCTGAGCAGGTCTGAGGTCCGCGTGATTAGCTACACTGCACACCAGGTGGCAGATGATTCTAGATTCTGGGGAGATCACCAAAGGATCCCTGTCTACATGACATTTTTGGCAATGGACCCCAGAACCGTTAGAAGCTGTGGCTTATATTCTTTCCTAAGAAAGACCATTTTTGCTTTGAATACCAACCCTGACTTTTCTTTTCCTCTTTCACTTCTAAATGACATTCCAATTCCAAACATTCAGCTATAAATACCTCTGCTTTTTCTTATATAAAGAGAGGTCTCTCAGGTCTTGATGTTGAAGATGAGGAGAGAAAACTGTGAGGCAAAGAAGCTTCTTGATCCTTTCTGACAAGATTTCCCAATACCTTCAAAGCCTGAGGGATCTGAGGAAAACTCTCTCTATTTAGAGACAGGGCAAAGACAGAGGAAGAAGGCCAGCCTCTCACTTCTGCTTCTCTGGGGGTTTATGTCATGGCTTGTTTCACTGTGGGAGGGGAACTGTTAATTCGCTGACAATAGTAAGTTGCAAGATCTTCAGACTCCAGGCTGCTGATGGTGAGAGTGAAATCTGTCCTAGATCCAATGCCACTGAACCTTGATGGGACTCCAGATGCCAAACTGGTTGCATAGCAGATTAGAAGTTTAGGAGCTTTCCCTGGTTTCTGTTGATACCAAGCTAACCAATTTGCTATACCCTGACTGGCCTCGCAATTGATGGTGACGCTCTCTCCTATTGATGCAGATATGAAGGAGGGAGACTGGGTCATCTGGAAGTCACATCTGGTACCTAATTTTGAAAAGAAAAAAGCAAACATTCACACAATTGAATATGATAAAAAAGAACATTTCTGAAGAATCAGGAAGCACTGAGCACATTAGGCTGAGGAAATGTCCGTTGTTTTCCTTCCTTACTTGGAATCCAGAGCAGCAGGAGCCCCAGAAGTTGAGTGGAGACACTCATGTCTGTGCTGTGTCCTGACTGGGAGAGACTCCTGCTCGGGGTGTGACTTGTCTATTAAATAGTCCTTGGCACAGTGAACTGTGCTGTGGTCACATGCAAATCAGCAGGGTTAGGCACAGCTGCAGGACAGGCTGATATCTGTAACTCCGCACAGCCCCAGGGTCCACAGCGCCACTGTTGCCAGAGCAGTTATAGAAGATAGATTTCCCTGAGGGTGGTAGGATTATCCCTGGAGGACACTTTGTTATAAGAAATATTAGGGAAACATTTTTCAAACCTTAAAATGGATATACACCTGTATTTACAGTATGTTTGCTATTAGTATTCTATAAAGGAATACTCATGTTCATGACGAACATATGTCATAGTAAATCTCACAGTCAGAAGTCCCCATGTCTTTAACTTACTCTCCAGGTTTACAGACCCATGCAGAAGCAGCAAAGGGAGGAAGCCTATGCTAAGACTTCATGAGTGGGAATGGTGGTTTGAGAAGAATGGTCTTGGTATCATTCATATCATGGGTCACATGCCTAGTTTCTTAGAGATAAAGCTGCTCAATGGTTTTAAACATCTTTAACAACCATGTTGTCCTTGCAACTGGTAGACATTTGGTGATATTAGAACATGGTAGCTTACAGAAAACAAGATCCAAGTGTAAGAATGGAAACCCAGTAGAGAGGTTACAGAACAGGAGCAATATGTTGAGCCATCCAGAATACATCTGGAATAGATGTGCACACTCACCAGTTATACTATGAAGACCCTGCTCCTGAGATCAGAAAGCAAAAAATCTCCTACCTTAGCTGACCTTATTGAAAATAAAGAGAGAGAGCATACATAAACAGAGGAAGACAGGTTACTTACCTAGAGATAGTGTTAGTGATGACAAATTCCAGCCTTTCTTATAAATTGGGACTGCACATTATCTAGATTTCAACCTCGCTTTAGTTTTACAGTAAAAGCCTAGAGAGTCACTATAGAGGAAGTCACTTTGAGCTCAATAATACTCTTTTTACTGGTACTTGTAAACTTTTTTCAGTTCCTGGTGTTGGGTGACACTGGTCAGCCCCTGCTGAGATGGAAGAGAGCTTAGAAAAGAATATAAAGAACCAGGAAGAGATAAAAATGACACTGCACATTTGGGGCACTGAAAGGATGCACTCATTTGGCCCACAGAATAAAGCACATTCCCTGAAGGCAAATCCATGGGGAATTAGAGATATAACATGTGTACATTGTCCTTGATTGAGTGACGTGTGTATGCCATGTACTGATACCATAAGTAGGGCTTTCAAGTAAGATCTCAAATTTTATGTTCATATTTACATACAGCCTATATAAAGTATTTTATATATTCAAGTTGACTAGAGCTGTCTTTAAAGAAAAAAATTTGGCAAAAATATGTGTGTGAATTTTCCTGAACTTTAGTGACAACAAAAATGTATTAAGGTGATCTCTGGGCCTTTCATGAACACACTACAATATAACTTGCCATTGTGTATCTTCACAAGATTGGAGTTGAGGAAGCAAAAGACTCACAGGTGGCAGGATTTTGTAACTGAATGACACACTTCAGATAAAAATAGCAAAAGGACATAAGAAAGTATCTCAGAAACTCAGGACTCATGTAACATAATATATGGAATGACATGCAGAGCAAAAGACAGGGCTGAGTTACAGAATGGAAGACCACATCCCTGATGTCAGCAGGACTAGAAGGAAGTGATGGGACAAAGCTTTCCAAGGTGAGGGCCACAGAAAGCTGAGCTGCAGAGGACAGTTCACCCTGGACTTAACAAACCCTGACCATGGCACTAGTTCTATTTTGCATTGCTTTATGGGTTACTATGATATTACTTTACCACTCTAAGTTGGATTACTGTTTTTTCGCTTTTGCCAAGATCTTCAAAGCTAGAGAGATAAACTTATTGCTTTAAAAATATGCAAATATAACAAAATGAAGAAGTCAGCAAACTTTCTTGCCATTTCTGATGTTGTGACCTATCAGTTGCATCCTATCTTTTTTGGAAAGAAAGCACAAAAAGAAAATATTACATGTAATGATATGGAATAGATCCCTCAAAATAACAGGGCAACAAACTGATGGTCTCTGGGGAACTTCAGAGGCAACTCAGTGTCTACAGAGGAACGGATGCTCTACTAGTCTAACTAGGGATCCTGGGAACTTCATGCATGTGCAGAGATATAAGCCTGAGTTCATTTAGTCTCTCTCTCTCTCTGATGATAAGGGTTAAACCAACATTACCAGCTTCAGGCTCACCAAAGATATTTTATGTAATAATCAAACAAAGCACCGTACCTCACAGTCTTCATTCTAGAGTCAGGTGAACAACACCATTCTTACAGGCCTATTCTTCCCTCTGAGACTCCTCCCCTGGAGCACTACCGCTTTTGGGTCAGAGGGACAATGAATGTCCACATTCATTCAGTGACTCTTCATCCTTCTGTAGGGACAGAGTCCAAAGTAGTGCAATGAAAGACTTGAATTTTCTCAAAAGAGAAACTCAAATATAATCTCACTTATAATCAGTTATTCCTTGGTCCATATTTGGATCCAGGGCGCTCAACTTCAATTTACCATGTTTCTGAAACTTGAAACCACTCATCACACAAGTTAGTGACAAGAATCTCTGCTCTGTTGTCTTAGATAATATCAAAATAGACTCTGATCATAGCAGAACACCTATTACTATGTGTAATATTTATATCTATTGAGGAAGAATTTGTTACATTTTACCCCTCCATTTTGTCTCAAAGAAGAAAGTTTTCCTGGGCACAGGATTAAATTACTCAATTTTATTTTGTCCCTCAGATCTGTAGAGATTAAGGTTTAGAGCCCTCATCTATTCTTTCTGTATTGCTTAACCCACAAACTTTATATTTTTTCCTCATCACAGATTCTGTCCCTTTATCTCTGAATTATGGAAAATGTTACTTTGATTCAGGAATTTTCAAACAATTCTGTAAACAAAAAAAAAAACTTAAAGGAATTGAATAGCATTTACCAATAAGACAGAAGAGAAGTAAACCAACACTAACACAAATGATACCAGGGACATTCTGAAAAGAGCAGCTTTCCTGCTTTTGTCATCCTAGCACAAGCTTCCTCCCTTTGCTGCCTCTGCAGGGGTCTGTAAACTTAGAGAGTAAGTTAAAGACCTGGTAACTAGTACCCTAAGAGTTACTGTGACTTGTGTCCTTTCTGAACACCGGTATTCCTTTATACGACTCTAATTGCAAAACATATTACAACTGTAGGCCCAGATTCACTTTAAAAGTTCTCCATAATTTCCCCATTTTTATTTTTTGTAACAAAATGTCCTAAAGGGAGAAACCTGCTGCTAGGGAAATCTGTCACTTTTAATTGATCTGGCAACACTGGTGCTGTGGACCCTGGGACTGTGCTGAGCTAATGACAGGAGCCTGTCCTGCAGCTGTGCCCAGCCCTGCTGATTTGCATGTGACCACAGTACAACTCACTGCCAAGACTACTTAATAGACCAGGCACATGCTGAGCAGGAGTCTCTCCCAGTCAGGACTCAGCACAGACATGAGGGTCTCCACTCAGTTCCTGGGGCTCCTGCTCCTCTGGATCCCAGGTACTGAAGAAGAGCAATGGAAATTTCCTCAGCCTAATGGGCTCAGTGCTACCCGATTCTTCAGAAATGCTCTGTTTTATCATGTTCAGCTGTGTGAATGTTTGCTTTTTTGTTTTCAATACTAGGTACCAGATGTGAAATCCAGATGACCCAGTCTCCCACCTTCATATTTACATCAGTAGGAGAGACAGTTACCCTCCATTGCAAGGCGAGTCAGGGCATAAGGAAATGGTTAGCTTGGTTTCAACAGAAACCAGGAAAGCCTCCTAAACGTCTAATCTACTCTGCAACCAATTTGGGCTCTGGTGTCCCATCAAGGTTCAAGAGCAGTGGATCTGGCACAGATTTCACTCTCAGCATCAGCAGCCTGGTGTCTGAAGATTTTGCAACTTATTACTATCTACAGCATAATACTTCCCCTCGCACAGTGATACAAGCCATGAAATAAACCCCCAAAGCAGCAGAAGTGTTCAGCTGGCCTTCACCACCTGGTCCTTCATTGTCTCACAATGGTGAGAATTTGCTCCGATGCATTAGGCCTTTAAATGTCCTGTGAAATATTGGTAGAAGGGGCCAAGAAGCTCCTTTGCACCACAGGTTTCTCTGCTTCTTCTCATCTCAACATCAAAAACCTGAGAAACCTCTCTTTATATAAGAAAATGTAGAGGTATTTGTAGCTGAATATTTGGAATTATGATATTATTAATAAGTGAAAGAGGAAAAGAAAAGCCAGGGTCAGTATTCAAAGCAAAAATTATAATTCTAGGGAAAGAATCTAAACTGCAGTTTTGGAAGGTTCTGAGATTCATTCCCAGAAATACAGTGACATAGTCTAGTGATGGTTTGCTGATCACCTCAGAATCCAGAATCATTTGCCACATAATGTAGACACACTCGTGGACAAGGTGACTGGAGAATCAACAAACAATGTTCTGCAAAGAGGTGACAATATCCAAACACTAAACCGAGGCTTTATCTCATGCTGGGTATTTATTTACTACTGCTGTTTGCTCTTCAGTGTCTTATTTATATTGATCAATTTTCAAATACTACATCAGCCCTCAATTCCAAGAATAATTCCATCTGTTTAAGATATATTATTCAATTCTATGTATCAATTGAATATCTTTAAAATGATTTTGTCAATTATCTTTGCATCTGTTTTCATGTAGGATACTAATTTATACTTTTCTTTTTTCCCATTTACTTAATACACATTTGGAAATATTCCTTCTTTCTTTGAAACCACTTAACCCCTGATTTTAGTCTTTCATGAAGCAATTCTGAAAGTCATCTTTTGCAAGTGTGTAGGAGTTATAATAAAAATTACAGTGGATACTGGTGTCTAATACTACCAGTAGAAAGCAGGATCATTATGGTGTATTACCATCCACATTATTTAGTTGATCAAGGACCGTGTTGCCTCAGGCTCTCCCTCACAGTCAAAATGACCACGAAATGTAAATATACTGAATTGATTCAGGATATCACTCATGGTGATGCAACTAGAGACAGCCACAAAGAGCAATTCCAAAACTGATCAAGAAATTAGCAAGAATTATGGGGCAGTTGTTTTGCAAGTAGATGGGTAGTATTTAGCAGGAGATTAATTTAAACATACAGTGTATTTTTATCACTTCCTGAACATATTTTAGAATTAAGTATGTAATCTCTCTGGCTCTCCTGAAATTCTGTAACACAATTGATGCTTTTTTAGAAGCCTATTTGGCCAAAGAAGTTTATTTCACTGCTTAATACTTTTATGTTTTAGCATAGTGGTTAACATGTGGAGTTGGCTTCTTTCTAACTAAGATGTGGCAGAAAAAAGAAAAACAATAATATAGAATAGGATAAAAGGAGATAGATCTTTTACAGATGGTTAAAGGAACCAAGAGATGAGGTGCAAGGGAAGAAAGCAGCCGCAGGGTTAAAGTGGAATTGGGAGGAACTGTGCATGGGTACCAACTCTCCTTGAGGAATGATATCATTATGTCCTGCAAAAATAGGTAAATAAAAAATGAAAAAGGAAGAAAAAATGAGTGAGTTTCCCTTTAAATGCTGCAAGCCAAAATATTCTTTTACCAGTTTACACAGAAAAATAAATAAATAAACCCACGAGTTTTAAATCAGGAGTTTAGAATCTATTGCATATATATGAGAGGGAAAACAAGGAAGAAACAACAAAAACTGGAACAATTTATACTACCTCGCTCCCACTGTCCATCTAGGCTAGTGCCCCAGCCAGAAACAAAGAGGCCTTCTTCAGTTTTTATTGTCAACATTCCTTGTACTGCTACTCAAGTTGGGACTTCTTCTGTTTGAAAATAAGAGAGAAGCATGTCAAAATGAAGGAGAAACTTCAGAAAAGTTACAGGTAATAAATTTTCTTCCCATTTTGCCTTCTCTTCTTTGACTGCTTATCAATCAGTTTAGTAACTTTTAATTTTATTTGCTTTTATATTCTTCCTAAGTCATTAGTATTTTCCTGCAGAAAGTAGGCCATAGTGCATTGCTTTGATCTTTGCTGCCATAAGAAATAAACATATTATTTTGGCTCTCTTTAAAGAATAATTTTCTCCATTTACTTTAGAAATAATCACCGTAGTTGCATACATTGATGTTTCTGGTTAAAAGCAATTAGCAAAAGTTTAATTATGTAGAAAATAGCAATAAATGAGCTTTCAAGTACAGGATAAGATCCATGGAGAGAGGAGATTAGAGACAGCTGGGAAAATACAGGACAAGCCGATGTCTATGCAACAGTCTAGGGGGGTATTATGCATAAGCAGGAAGGACAGAGTGAGGTACCAGCCACCAGCGTAGCTGGCACAGAGGATACAACAGTTTACAGTACTTGGAGCCCTGGGGACTGTGTAAGCAGGTTTGATTTTGAGGGAGACACAATGCCATGACCAGAAAGGATAAAAGCAGAGAAAACCATAGAAAAAATTGTAATGAAGGGCCTCATGATGGTGAGGAAAGTACAGTGGTTTCGGTGTTTTTCTCCCACATTCATATATGGCAACCTCGAAGTGAAAATCCCTGTGTTAAAGGGAAACGATGACGGAGACTTGGGAGGTCACCAGGATCAGATGGGGTAACAAAGACGAGTCCCCATAATGACATTAGAAGAGGAAGAGAGAAACGAGCTAGCTGTGTCTCTCCATGCAACACCCTCCATCGTTTCAGGATGAAGCAATTAAGTCCTCACCAGATGCCAAACAAATGCGACACCATGCATAGGACACATCAGCCCCAGAACTGTAAGAAATAAATTTATATTCATTTAAAAAATTCCATTCTAAGGTATAGTAAAAAAATAAAATAAAATAAAATAAAATGGATTAAGAGGAGATGTGACAGATGCTGTGAGAGAAAAATATAAACACGTGGACTCATTAAGAAAGTTTCCAGGACCTGGAACTCACACACCATAGACCTCATCCTTGCTGGAGGCGGGTTTTAAGGCTGCTCTGTTACCTAACATGAATATAATGAGAGCTTCACTGTGAAGAGGCCATGAGAACTCAGTGAGCTGCTACTCAGCAGTGAATTTCTTTTCCTTAGATGCAGGAGAGCACAAGCTGGGACTTTTGGACTCTGCTCTAAATGACTCCTATAACCAGACCACAGATGCTATCTGCTTCACAACAGTGAACACACAGGAAGACATGTGCAAAGCCTCATGGATCGTTCTCTCTGGAGATGATTCTGAGAAGCCCAATCAGTGTTTACAGATTTACATGCTGGAACACAGTAGGGGTTTTTACAGTATCACACAGAGGGTTGACAGTGTAAGGAAAAAATAAATCTGTATCAATTCCCACAGAGCCCGGGGCATCCCAGGAACTCCCTCAGCAGCTGATCTTTTGGAAGCATGGGAAATTCTTCCCATCTGTGCCAGAATCAAACTAGCCGGCTGCTCCCACACATGTGCAGAAGGCTCTGAGATCCTCTGTAGATGACAGTGACTGTCTCTTCTGGGACGCAGGTTGTGTTGCTGGAATCCAAGGTCTGCGCTAAGAACTGAATCATAGTGGAAATGACTACACCAGAGCATTATGCAAGTTCTTTACAACACAAAAGATAAAAAACAGAAAAGCTCATCTGTGTGAAATTTATTTCATGTTACATTGCAAAACCATCTTCCTAAAGCAACATAAACACCCTGAAGAAACCCCTCATTTCATTTCTTTGATTTTGTTCATTTCTTTGCACAGAAATGCAAAACAGCAGGTGACCTAGGGCTGGGACTCTGATATCTCACTATCAACTCCTTGATGTTTAACCTAGAGAAATGATTCAGTTATAAATTGTATATAATTTTAAGTCACCATGTTGGCGACAATTTCATGTAGAGTAATAGAAAACAAATAATACAAATTTTATGAGTAGTGAAACAAGATCCTAAATCAAAAACTATAAAAATGTGCATCTGAGCTATGTCAATAACACAAGGGGCTGTTTTATTAAATTTTTGAGCTCCTTGACCAAGGAGGCAGAGGTGTGAGGGAGGCCCAGGTCTGGGCGGAGGAAGTAAGAAGTGATACTGCTATAGAAGACCAAAAATCTCCATTAAAAGATTTTTAGTGGTAATAAACAAATTCAGCAGTGTAACTAGATACAAAGTCAATGCTCAAAAATCAATAGCATTCCTGTACACAAAAAACTCACTGAGAGAGAAATTATGGAAATATCACCCTTCACAATGGCATCTAAAAAAATGAAATACTTAGAAATCAACCTAAGTATGTTAAAGACCTATATAATGAAAATTATACTATGCTAAAAAAGGAGATTGAAGAGGATATTAGAAAATGGAAGGATATTCCTTGCTCTAAGCTAGGAAGAACCAACATTGTGAAAATGGCCATACTCCCCAAATTGTTGTACAGATTTAATGCAATTCCAATCAAAATACCATTGACATACCTCACAGATTTAGAGAAAACACTCCTAAAATTCATTTGGAAACAGAAGAAACCTAGAATAGCAATTCTGGGCAACAAGGCAAGACAGGAGACATCTCAATTCCTGACTTGAAACTATACTACAAAGCCACAGTGATAAAATCAGCATGGTACTGGCAAAGAAATAGACCTGAGGATCAATGGAACAGATTAGAAGATGCAAGCACAACTATTCAGCCACCTGATATTTGACAAAGGGGCTAAACTGGGAACCTGAGATGAACACTCATTTCTCAGATGAAGTTATACAAATGGCAAATAAATACACAAAGAAATGTTCACCATCACTGGTCATTCAAGAAATGCAAATTAAAACACTATTGAGATTTCATCTCACTCTGGAAAGAGTAGCTGCCATCAAGAAAACAACTGATAACAAATGCTGGTGAGGCTGTGGGGAATAAGGAACACTGCTCCACTGTTTGTGGGAATGCAGACTGGTGCAGCCATTATGGAAATCAGTACCGAGATTTCTCAGAAGACTAAGATTGGAAGTTCCATTCAACCCAGCTATTCCCCTCCTGGGTATTTTCCCAGAAAACCTGAAAAGTTCATAACACAGTGATATGTGCACCCATGTTCATAGCAGCACAATTTGTAATAGCTAAATCTTAGAAACAACCAAAATGCCCATCAACTTCAGAGTGGATGAAAAAGATGTGGTATTTTTATACAGTGGAATACCACTCAGCTATAAAAGAGGATGATCTTGAGGCCTTAATAGGCAAGTGGAAGCAACTTCAGCCAATTCTCATAAGTGAAATAAATAAGAATCAGATTATAAATATCACATTGTGTCTCTAGTATAAAAAGTAAGAAGAAATGTAGGAGTAATAGAACCCAAAATGTGTAATTGCTCTTTTAAAAAGGACAGGGAAAGAAAGTGCTCTAAAGGATATAACTGCATGTATGTTTAAGTGTATAGGATTGATATACACATTACTAAACTTTTGTTGGATCATTTAAACAGAACTGTTTTCAGTCTCACTGTTTGTCCACTTTGTGTGCTTTAATTTTGTAACTTGAACAACTATTTCTAAGAGGACAATATGTAATTTATTAACTAAATAAAGAGTAATAAGAAATATAGGAGCAATAAAACCCAAAATGTGTCATTGGTATTGTAAAAAAAGAGAGGAAAAGAAAGTGCTTTAAAGGATATAACTGCATGTATATTTTAAGGTGTAGGATTGGTAACCAAATATTACTAAGTTTATTTTGGATCATTGAGCAGAACTGTTTGCAGTCTTGTGGTTTGAATATCCACTTTCTGTGCTTTAATTCTGTAACCTGAACAACTGTTTCTAAGATGACAGTATGTAATTTGTCAACTAGTGATTTCTTAGTGTTTATTTTAGTTTATCTCATTTTTTTGGAATTTTGCATTATTGCTTCCTTGTTTTATGGGTTTTTTTCTCTTTTAATAAAAAAATAGTGCAAAAAAAAAAAAAAGAAGAAGAAGCGACACTGCAAAGACTGAAGCTGTGCACTCCTAGGCTTCTGAATACCACTCTTAGCAGTAGCGTCAGAATATGATGGAAATAAAAATGATGGCCACAGCTATGGAAGGAATAGTAGAGTAAAGCCATGAGCACTGAATAACCAGAAAAGAACGAGTAATAAATTTAGATCTGAGGATTTGGGAGAGAAACATGAATATAGAGACATCTCTATCAAACAAGCGAAGTACTTACATCACAATTCTTAGTGTTCTCTAAGATTTTTTGTGACCTCAAATAGTAATAGTACAAAAATGAAGGACTAGAGTGAGACTGGGAGACTATATGCAAAAGATAACAGGAAGTTTCCTAGTCAAACTTGTTTTCATTTACAGTGACAGAAAAAGTTCTAAGTTAAAAATTGTTCCATGGTTAAGAAGATTTTGTTGAATTTAGAAAAGGCTCTGAGAAACAGTAAGTCTGAGTTTCTGATTTTATAAGAAAGAAGGTAAATTTTAAATTATCTGACAGAAAAAACATGTCCACATTAGTTTAGATGTTTTCCCTTTCAAGGTTAGACTGCTTTTTCTAAACAAGTGTAAAGATCATTTCAAAAAGAGGAGCATCAGTGATGTTGAGCCTAGAGAGCAGCTGCCTGGGGAGGTTTTTTTTCAGAGCTGGAGCACTGTGGGAGGAGGCTCTTTCCTCTGCTGACAGTAATAGTTTGCAGCATGCTCGGCCTCCACCAGGTCAATGGTGAGGATGAAGTCTTTCCCAGACCCACTGCCACGGAACTGATCTGGGACTCCTTGGACTCCATTGGATGCTCCATAGATCAGGGCTTTGGGAGGCTGCCCTCTCTTAATTTGATACCAGGACATAAAAGTTGTACTACTGAGTATTTCCAAATATCCCTGTATATGCTGGCTGGCCTTGTAGGGGATGGTGACATTTTGTCCTGGAGACAGGTACAAGGAAGCTGGAGACTGGGTCAGCACAGTGTCCCCACCAGGGCCTGGAATGATAAACAATCACAATGGATTGTAACAGACTCACTTCCACATTGCAGCCTATCACAGTTACGTTAATCACACCTGTTACAGGCACCACTGAGTAATCAGAAACCAAAGGCAATTTTAAAGGTGAAATCTAGAATAAATGCTTTTTTCCATTAATGAAGAAGGCACAGACAGAGAAAATAATGACCACCTTTTTAAGTGTGTGCAATACTTGATGTTCTCAGTGACCTGGAGCACACAGCAACAGAAACAGAAGCAGGTGAGATCCAGACCCCATGTCTGGGAGCTGGACTGGCCTGATGATCCACAGAGGCCCTGAGGAGCTGCCTTTGAAGAAGTTTTGAGCAGCTGGCACTGTTGAATAAACATGCAAACCAGCTCTGGGAAACTCTGCCTTTGTCTGACCCAGAGGCAATTGAGGTTTGTGAAATGTTTCCTAGGATAGCTTAAACATTTTTCTGGGGGGGCATTTGATCTCTTCCATTGGATCCTAGTGTCCTTTACTGCATTAGATGACATTTGTGAAAGTGTGTCAGTGCTTACTTTACTATAGGGATATAATTGGTCTCAGAATATGTTAATTTTATGTCACCTCAAAAGTAAGACATTTCAGCTTGTCATTATTGCCAGACAGGGAAATGCTACTTTTATAAAGGTATAAAATAAGGTGATTTTGTTCAGATAGAAAGATCAAATTGGCCCAGGGAAGTAAATAGGATTATGTCACATCTATAAATGCCATGAGCTGAAACAGTAGACGAGAGGTAAGCATGGAACATAGGTGAAGCTTAGGAATCTACACTAATCAGTGAACTGGCTAAAGTGTTAATAAGATGTGTCTGTCCCACCTCTCAATCCTAAACCAAGGATGCTTCCATTACTAGCCCTCAGAGATAGGACAGCCATCAGGCCCTGTTCCCCAATGGGTACATTGAGTCCTGATGATTCTGTTAGGTCACATTTTTGTTGTTATTGAAAACTTAAAGTAAGGAATTCCATGTTCTGCTATAGCAGGATACAATCTTCCCAAACACTAGCAAGGGCTGTGTAATCAAAGTTAGACTGGCTTTGGACAATGATGTCAATGGAGTGATTTTAATCTAAAAATATTGATTACAAGCTAAGAGTAGAAGGAATCAACAGAAAATAAGATGTAGGTGTTATAACCTGACTCAAGCGCCACTCTCCTGTTCTGTATGCGCCGCACTCCTTTGTCCTGTAATAAATTTTATTTCCTGTAAATCCCCCTGCACAGCCCCCCAGAGTTTTATTCCTGGAACAGGCCTAACCGTGAGAGGCACACCCTAATCCTGTACAAACAAAACATCCAGTCACCACAAGATGTGCTGATGAGAAATCTTCCTGTAAAAAACAGGCTTGTTTTTTGGAACAATCTGCCCTTTACTTCCCCCACCCCCTTGCGGTTTCTCCCTTTTCCCCCCAAGTCTAAACCTAGTTACACAGCAGTGCAAATCCCACCTGCACTCTCTGTTGCTGGGTACCAGCTTAAATAAAGCACTCCTTTTTACACAGACATCTTAGTTTTTCTCCTTCCTTTTCTTGTTAATACTTTAATTCTTGATTTTGGGGGTACAACATTTGGAGGCTCATCCAGGATTAGCCCAAGACCCCTCCTCAGTTTATTTTTCCTTATGGTCAGTAAGTATCTACTCTATTTGTGTCTTTTCTTTTGTATTAAATTTGATGCGCACATTAGAATCTGCAGGTGAGCCAAGAGCTCCTTCTGCACCCAAGTAGGATGCCCTCTGCAGGCTGCCACCCATTTGAAAAATTTGGGGTACCTACCTGTTCGGATTCATGTTTGAAAACTAAACTTGGTTTGTTCGTCATTTGTTTCTGATACAGGTCTTATGCTGCCTATTGGATTCAAGAGATTTAATAAGTATTATTTCCCTTTAGGTCACCCGAAAAAGTAGGCAAAAAGGCATTTTTGTGTGTTCCTGGTGTCTTTTGTGGCACCTTATTGTGTGTTTGTCTAACTAACCACTTCTTATTAGTTAGCATGGGACAAGGACCACCATATGTATCTCTAACCCCTCTAAGTTTGGTCCTTAATCATTTCAAGGACTTTAAAAAGAGATCCCAAGGATATGGAGAACCTGCTATCCTGGGAGGCTCTGAGAGCTTTGCTCTTTGGAGTGGCCGCACAGAGCTCTGGAATGGCCAGATGTCGGTAGCTTCGATATGGCTGCCACAGAGGCTGCCCAAAGATATGTCTTCTGCCCTCCAACCCATCCTGACCAAACTGTCTATATACAAATTCAGATCAATCTTATTTTTGATTCCCCTCCCTGGTTAAAAAGGTTTCTTAAGGCTTCTAAGCAGCAGGCTAATAATCTTCCATTACTGGCACCATTATAAGTGAAACCAAAACCAAAGCTGGCTACACACCCAATCCTGCCATCAGAAGAAGAGCCGCAGCCACCCCTATATCACCCATCAGCTCCTCCTACTTCGCCTTTGCTGGAAACAGAGCCCTCCTTTCACCCATCCAGTCCTGTCCAGACCAGGAGATGACAGCGGCCGGAGTCACCAGACTCCTCATCTGCTACCCCTATTGCCCTTTTGGGAGATGCCCAACCCCATGGATCCCGCAACTCGAATCTATTTTCTCCACCCATCACCCCACCTGGGAAGATTGCCAGCAGATATTACAGGTATTATTCAATGCCGAAGAAAGGGAGCGCATCCGCACTTTAGGGCAAAAGGCAGTACTTGATCCCGATGGAAACTTGTCCTCTGACCCAGAACACCTGAACCGGAATTTTCCCTTGTCCCCGCCCAACTGGAATCCCAACACCGCTGAAGGTAGGGAGGCTCTCGTTCAATATCGCCAGTTGTTCCTTCAAGCCCTTAGGGGTGCCGCCAGAAAGCCAACAACCTGTCCAAAGTTTTCAGAGGTAAGACAATTAGCTAATGAGTCTCCTTCAGGTTATCTGGAGCCGTTACTAGAGGCTTATCCTCTTTATAAACCCATAGACCTAGTCGCACCTGAGAATGCAAGGGCTATTAATATTGCCTTCGTCTCCCAGTCAGCCCCTGACATTAAAAGAAAATTACAAAAACTTGAGGGATTTGAAGGTATGCCCCTTAGTCAGCTCGTAGAAATAGCTCATAGAGTATTTGAAAACCAAGAAGATCAACAAGAGGTTAGTGATAAAAAGCTAACCAAACTGCTAGAAGTGCTCAGCGAACAAGTTACCAGGCCTGACAAAGAGGGTAAAAAGCACCCTCCACTAGATAAGAACCAATGTGCTTATTGTAAAGAAATGGGACATTGGCGCAAAGACTACCCAAAATTGAAAGCAAAATTGGAAAGGGATGCAAACCTTGTTGTCCCAGGACTGAGGAAGTCAGGGCTCCACTGCCTCCCTTGAGCCCAGGCTAACCTTACACATGGGGAGCCAACTCACTGATTTTCTGTTGGACTCTGGAGCAGCTCATTCTGTCCTAAACAGACCACTAGGGACCCTGACAGGAAAGAAATTAAAGGTGTTGGGAGCCACCGGTGCTGCAAAAGTCTATCCAAAGCTACAAGCCCAGCTTGCCAAGCCCGGACAAAAGACTATCTCCCATGAATTCCTCTGGGTGCCAAAATGCCAAGACCCCCTTCTAGGCCAAGACCTCTTACATAAATTGAAGGTCCACCTCAGTTTTGAAGCAGCCGCTGCAACCGTTTTGCTAGGCACTGAGAAACCAGAGGAAATCCCTGGCACAAAGGTTTATGACCACTATCTTGAAGGGGAAGAACACTTTTTGCGAGATGATCCTGAGGTGCCAGGCGATGCCATGCTCCTGCAACGCCGGACACAGGAGATCCCTGAAGTTTGGGCTGAAAATAATCCCCCAGGCCTAGCGATACACCAGGTCCCCTTGGTCATAGAGCTCCTTCCTCAGGCAGTGCCTATCCAGCTCAAACAATATCCCATAAGCTTACAGGCTCGCCAGGGCATTGCTAAACATATACTAAGATTAATAAAATATGGGATCTTAAAACCTTGTGTCGCTCCCTGGAGCACTCCATGGTTGCCCATCCAAAAACCTGGAACTCAGGATTACCACCCAGCCCAAGATCTCAGACAGGTAAATAAATAGGTTTTAACCATCCACCCCTCTGTGCCTAACCCCTACACATTGCTGAGCATGCTGAGCCCAGAACATAGAATTCGGTGCTGGACCTAAAGGACACTTTCTTCGCTCTGCCCATCACTCTGGTAAGCCAATCTATTTTTGCCTTTGAATGGATAGACCCATTGTCAGCAGTATCTGAACAGTTAACCTGGACATGCCTACCCCAGGGATTCAAAAGTGCCCCCACCCTATTTGATGAAGCCTTGGCCAGGGATCTCTTTGACTTTAGAGAAGAACACCCCAATGTAACTCTTTTGCAATACATTGGTGATATCCTGATAGCCACTGAGTCATTTGATAGCTGTGTAAGCACTACCAAGACCTTCCTGTGGACTCCAAGCAGACTGGGGTACAAAGTTTCTGCTAAAAAGGCCCAACTTTGTCAATAACAGGTAACTTATCTAGGATACCAAATTCATGAGGGAAAGAGGACTCTCTCCTCCTGAAGGATACAGGCTATCCAACAGATACCTGTCCCCAGAACAAAAAAACAAGTATGGGAGTTCCTGGGAGCTGTAGGATATAGCAGACTCTGCATTATTAACTTTGCAGAAATAGCTCAACCCCTCTATGATTCATTGAGGGGAGTCACTCAAGGTCCTCTAGAGCAGACAGACTCCCAAAACTGGGCCTTCGACCAATTAAAGCAGGCCCTAACTGAAGCACCTGCGCTGGTCCTGCCTGACCTACAGAAAAAAGAAGCATAGCTAAGGATGTGCTAACCCAAAGCTTGGGACCTTGGCAAAGGCCAGTGGCCTACCTCTCCAAAAGACTTGATAATGTGGCTGCTGGATGGCCACCTTGCCTGCGAGTGGTCACCTCGGTAGCTCTGTTGGTAAAGGAAGCCCAAAAATTAACTTTTGGACAGAGACTCTTGATTGTTTCCTCTCACTCGTTGGAAACTCTTATCAAGGCTCCACTGAACCAATGGCTATCCAACTCCAGAATTATGCATTACCAGGCCCTACCTGCTACCATTAGCTACAAGACAACTGCAGCTTTAAACCCTGCAACACTGCTGCCTCACAATGACCCCTCTGTATCTCTTCATGACTGTGTTGAGGTAATTGATCACCTCCAGAGCCTCTGACTGGACTTGATGGATGAGCCCCTGCCCGGGGCTCCCTTTTACTTTTCTGACGGGAGTAGCTACATTTATCAAGGTACGTGGGTCGTGGAAGCAGCGGTTACCAAGTCCCAGGTCTTATGGGAACAAGCCTTAGAACCAGGAATATCCGCACAGAAGGCTGAGCTCATTGCCCTTGCGGAGGCTCTTAAGTTGGCAGAAGGAAAGCAGATCAACATCTATACTGATAGCAGATACGCATTTGCTATGGCCCACAGTCATGGGGCCATCTATCAGAAGCAGGGCCTATTGACTTCATGGGGACAAAAGATCAAGAATGCCCCCCAGATATTAGATCTATTAGCGGCCATCTGGATGCCAGAGAGAGTGGCCATCATTCATTGTAGGGCCCATCAGACAAGAGATGACCCTGTTACATGGGGAAACAACCTAGCGGATGCCACTGCCTGAAAGGTGGCTACAAAATCAGTGGGGACTGAAACGGCCCCAGTTCTATTATCAAGCCCCCCCCCACTGTGTCAGAGCCCATATATACTCAAAAAGACTTGCACCTAACAGCCCAGCTCCACCCCAAGCCCAATATCCCCAGAGGCTGGTACCAATTGACTGACAAATGTGTCTTGCTGCCTGAGGCACTCGGACAGGAGCCTATTCAGCAGGCTTATAGGTCCACCCACTTGGGAGGATCAAAACTGGCTGCCCTTTTTTGGGGGATCACTTTTTCATCCCTCAATTATCAAAACTTACCCAGTCTGCAAGCCTCAGATGCCCACAGAGTTAACTAGTAAATCCAAAATGACAGCTACCAATTGAAACAACACACCACCAAGGGACCATGCTTGGAGAACATTGGGAAATAGACTTCACTGAGATGGGAAAGCAGGGCTACAAGGACATAAATACCTGCTGGTTATAGTGGATACCTTCATTGAATGGGTAGAAGCCTATCCTACCAAGTCTGAGTTAGCACTCATAGTGGTAAAAAAGCTTCTATATGAAATTATACCTCATTTCAGCCTCCAACTATCTATGGGGTCCGATAATGGCCTGGCTTTCATAGACCAGGTAACTCAAAAATTAACTCAGGCTTTACAGATTGATTGGAAACTCCATTGTGCATACCAGCCTCAAAGCTCAGGACAGGTAGAAAGGATGAATCAGATCTTAAAAACAGTAATAACAAAAATGGCCTTGGAAACTTGTGAAAATTGGGTGAGTCTCCTCCTTTTGCTCTCTTGTGCATGTGCTGTGCTCCCTATGTTTCTGGAATAGCCCCCTTTGAATCCCTATATGGAAACCCTGCCCTTGATTCCGAGGATCTCTGAGGAAAAGCTGGCTGATCTAGCTAATCAAGATCCTTTTTTTTTTTTATTGGTACCAGGGATCGAACTCATGACTGCGTGCTTGCAAAGCAGGCACTTATGCCACTGAGCTAAATTCCCAGCCCCAGCTAATCAAAATCTTATTAAGTCCCTCCAGGCTCT
Organism: Hydrochoerus hydrochaeris; assembly: GCA_004027455.1. Classification (NCBI taxonomy): domain Eukaryota; kingdom Metazoa; phylum Chordata; class Mammalia; order Rodentia; family Hydrochaeridae; genus Hydrochoerus; species Hydrochoerus hydrochaeris. The sequence continues at coordinate 9,346 of PVLA01012601.1, read as the reverse complement.
TCAGCCCGTCCTGACTTCAGTTCAAGCAACATCACCCACCACCTGAGGCCTCCCTAGAGGACAGCCGCCCTGATGCAGAGCCAGGAACATTAGTCCTCATCAAAAGACATCACCAAGAATCCCTCGAACCCCACTGGGAAGGGCCCTATACCATAGTCCTCAGTACCCCAACTGCCATCAAGGTTGTAAGAAAACTCTCCTGGATTCACCACACACCTCTCAAGCTGGTCCCAACTTTCAACAATGACCACCCTCCAGATAAGTGGACTGTACTCCCCTCTAAGGATCCTTTAAGGCTTAAGATAACCAAATGTTCTTAATATTGTTGTTTATCTGTGGTTTCTCCTTGGGATCCTTGGGAGCTCCTGCTCATGGGACTGGGGTAATAACAGACTATGATATTGGTGAAATGTTGGTGATTAATACCACTGTCCATGGTGTTATAATTTTAGATCTGTGCATTTTGCTGAACATAAAACCTAGAGAAAAACAGGGTCCTAAGGCTAACTGGGGTCTTCAGGCCCATCCTCTTGTGTCCAATTCCTGACCTCAAGGAGCAATAAATGATCATTGCAGGTCCCTACCCAACCAGAGACAATTGCAATCCACACCATGGTACCTCTGCCCTAAGACCCAATATCAACACGGGGTACTATATGATTATAAATTCCAGTACTGTTCATACTCTCAAGAGGCAGAATTTTTCTGCTATTATTGGGAATTTGTAACTATATCAAATTGGAATGGAGATCATGTAGACGAACACCTCTACCTTACTCGGAGCACCCCATCCAATTGTTCCCACAACCAGTGCAACTTGATGACTTTTAAACCAAAAGTTCCCACCAGCAACATCTGGAAACAAAGGTTACATTATGGAATTAGGTTGTGGACCTATGGCTTTAACCCTGGAAATGCTTTCACTATACATTTTATACTTGGTCCCTCTCCACAGGCCCCCGTTCGGCCCATAAGGCCTTTGGCACCCCGCCTCCCACCTACAGCTCCCAAAGTCCCAACCCCAGGATCCACAACCACCCTGCCTGCCACAACTCCCCAGTGAGCTACACTGACACCTCCTCCAGATCCTTTCTTACCCATGACATTGCTTTTTAGTTTCTCAGCTTCAGCGCCCCTAACGTCACTACTGACTGCTGGTTATGCCTCCCCACCCAACCTCCTTTCTACATGGGCACCCCTGTAACTGTCTCTGAATCAGAACTTTCCAACTCCACCTCAGATGACTCTACTTGTTGGGGGGGGCACCACGCCTCTGCTCACACTAGATTATGTCCAAGGTGAGCCCGGAACTTATACCTATTCCACTTCCTACTCCTTGCTTACATCCCCTTATACTACTCTCTGCAATGGCACTGCCTCCATTCAGATTCACAACTATACTGACCCAGCTAATAAACACCTAGCTGCACCAAATGGAACTTGGTTTGCTTGTACTTCAGTAATAACCCTATGCTCAATGCACCACATATTCACCCAGTGCCCTGAATTCTGCATTCTAGTTCACATCCTGCCCCAAGTCTACTGGTACTCGGGAGATAATGGGAGAAGTCATATTCTCCCTGGGTTAAAGTGGAAGGTCACACTTGATGGAAAAGAAACCCAGTACTCATTCCCGTGTTACTTGGAATTGGAGTGGCTGGATCATTAGGATTAGGCATATTGATGGAGTTTAGTGATAGGAGACCAAAACTACAAACATTTTACTTCACTCATTAACCAAGACCTAGCTAATCTCAGTGACTTTGTATCCAAGTTAGAAGACTCTCTAACTTCTCTGGCTGAAATGGTTTTACAGAACCGATGAAGTTTAGACCTTCTCTTTCTAAAAGAGGGAGGTCTCTGTTTGGCGTTAGGAGAAACCTGCTGTCTGCATACCAACCATTCTGGAGTCATCAGGCAAAACATGGCTTCTCTTAAAAAGCAGCTGCAGGAATGAGAACAGGCCCAACTGGCAGAACAAAATTGGTTTGAGCGTTTGTTCTCATTTTCTCCTTGGTTAACCACCCTTATATCAGCAGCAAGACCCCTAGTGATTCTCCTGGTTTGTGTAACTATTGGTCCCTGCATTATAAATAAACTAGTGTCTTTTGTAAAAGACCAAATACAAGCTATCAAGCTAATGGTCTTGAGAACCCAAGGTTATGAACTAGTACCTCTAACTTAGACCATGAGTCAATGGTTTGTCTCACTGACCAAAATCAGTGGGGAATGTTGTAACCTAACTCAAGCACCACCATCCTATTCTGTATGCACCCCACTCCTTTGTCCTGTAATAACTTTTTGTTTCCTGTAAATCCCCCTGCACAGTCCCCCAGAGTTTTATTTCCAAAACAGGCCTAACCACAGGAGTCACACTCTAATCCTGTACAAACAAAATGTTCGGTCACCACAAGATGTGTTGATGCACAACCTTCCTGTAAAAACAGGCTTGTTTTTCAGAAAAATCTGCCCTTTGCCCCCCCACCTCTTTGCAGTTTCTCCCTTTATAAGTCCCCCCAAGTCTTTACCTAGTTACACAGCAGTGCAAATGCCACCCGTACTCTGTGTCACTGGGTACCAGCTTAAATAAAGCGCTTCTTTTTACACAGATGTCTTAGTTTTTCTTCTTCGTTTTCTTGTTAATACTTTAATCCTTGATTTTTGGGTTTCAGCAGTAGAAAGGTGTTTTATTTCATTCACTTGTGTTCCAATCCATGTATGTTATCACAGAATTTAAAAAACTATTATTGTCCAGTAAGATTGATCTCTTCTGGTAGATACAAAAGAATAGAAAGATTCAACATGGCTGAGTATAGGAAGACCCACTCAGGAATTACTCAGCAAAAATCATCTAAAAGGAGACAGAGTTCATTGTCATATACTTTTATATATTTTTAAAATTCTACATATGATTTTTATATAGTGAACTAAATCTTTCTAGATCTCTAAAAGAAGTCCCTACTAGATCTAAGCACAGGGGAAGCCTTAGTTACATGGAACTAGTACCCACAGGACTACTTTCAGGGTTCTTTTCAACCAGCTTCCAGCTCAGTGGTCCCAGCAGGTTTGTTGGGCAGAGGTTCTGATGCTCTTACAATGGCTCCACTATCAACCATGCTGAGGCTGAAGATATTCTGCCCTACTGCTCTCCCTCAAGTCAATCTAGATTCCCTGCAGGGTCACAGTCATATCACCAATCCCAAATCCGAGGTTGTGAGGTTGTTCATTAGCAGTTACTCCCCATCCCACAGCACTTGCACTGAAGACATTAACAGCAGTGAAGGAGGGTGAAACTTAGTAAGAGCAAGGGAGGCTCAGCATCCTCAGTGTGTAGCTCCCTGACAAAGTGGTTATAAATGCTGAAATTCACACACAATGTTAATTGTGCTACAGGAGCTGAGTGAGGCTCAAGTCAACACTGCTGTTAAGAACGTTAGTGTCTCCTGGTGTTCTGTGTGTTAATGACTTGGATGCAGGGTGGGACATAAAGGACACTTTAAGAGGTTCGGTCTAGTGGGAGATCAGTCAGTCATGCAAGATGGGTGCTGGAGAGAAATTGTGAGACTCTCATCCCTTCATCTTTTTCTTTATTTTTGTCCATGAGGTGAGTAATTTTGCTCTGCTACATGCACCACAGGTGGAAGAGTGGAACCACCCTTTAGTAAACTGGAAACCCCAGATATGTGAATCAGAATAAACCCACACACTTTGGGAGTTTACTCACTCCAGTATTTTCTACCAATTGCTGTAGTCAGGATTGGCAAGGAAAGCAATCTAATAAGGGACACATAATTTACACAAATATTTTATTATAATCACCCAAAGAGTCAAACAGAAAAAGGGCAGGAAATCTGTCCACACAATAAAGATCCCCCCAAATCCAGCTGTGATTCTGGATCCCAAGGCAATGTGCTACATGAATCCAGCTGCACACCTAGAGACCATGACATGGTCTTATGCAAATCTGTTTCATGCATCTGAATGCCTGAAGGTTAGCGTTAGTGTTGCAGGCAGCTGAGTTAGTTAGAAATGTTATAGGCAGTGAGACAGAGTTAGATCCTCAAAAGAGCCAGTGCAGGTACCTTAAAACTGTGGGGGAGACAGATACCTCCTGCTGTGGGCCAGGCCTCAATACAAAGGATCAAACAGATGCATCTACATCCTAAAGACTGATATTCTAGTTAGTACCCTGTCATCCTGGAGACACTATCCCATCTCCCTAGGGGAAAGGTCACAACTCTAAGAATGCCTGCTTTCTATGTGACTGGCTTTCCCATTTGTAATATAATCACTCTTATCGGAACTATTAATCTTATTGGCTAACTATAGTTATGTCCACCTTATGCCTACCTGCTTTATGAGTTCCTTGCCCACCCCCACCCCCACCCCCACCCCCCCAGCCTTGAACCCATGGTTTTATTCTATAAAAGTCCTGGAAAAGTAGGAGTCTTGGGCAACCCGTTCAGGTGCCCTTCTATCTCTCTCTCAGACAGAAACTTTCTTTCTCTCAGTAAATATATTCTACTCTGAACCTGCATTGTTCCTAAAATTCATTCTTTAATTTTAGAGAACACGAACTCCTGGACATACTAGGTTGGGAGTTTCATTCTCCTACATCATTAGAAGCCAGAATGTTTATGCCCATGGGAAGGAAGCTCTGTGCCAGTGGGTTGAGGTTTCTGCACTGAAGCTGGGGAGCAACACTCAAAAGCAAAGACCAGAGTACCACAGTCATTCTCAGTGATAATGAGGACCAGAGGTGCTCTGATGATCAGAACATTCAAGTTCATGTCAGGAAGGAAGCTCAACAAGCTCCTTCAGGAAAACCCATGGCAACAGGAGAACAAGAATATTCAGGAAACCGACATCTCCCTTCCCTCTTTATTTCCTTTTATTTTGGCAACACCCCTCTGGTGGACCATCCGCACCCAACATGATGCTGATTCAGTTCAGCTGGTTGTTACAAGTTGCCCACCAGATGTCAACGCACCACACTGATGAAAACCTAACTGGAATTTGGGATGTTCCACTTTAACACACAGTAAAAGCTGCTCCAGTGTTTTAAACATTGAAAAAATCCTGATGACAGTCACTGCAGATCCTGTTAGTGTGACAAGTATAATAATCCAACAAAAGCAAAGACGCTGGTTTCTACCAACTATTGGCCGTGGAGATTATGCCATGAGAGATCTTGCAAAGTACTACAGGGAATGCTGTCAGCACTGCTATGAGAATGTTAGGGAAAGTTTGGGCTTCACATGTGGCTGAACAAATACTTCCTTACTCCATCTTTCTTTGTCTACTTATTCAACAGCCATCTTCATGATTAGAAACTGAATGCAAGAAAAAGCCAGGACATGAAGCTTTCTATTGCCACTGGTAGGAGAGAGACGGCATCCTACCCCTGAAACAGGGATTAAATGTCTAAGTGCTTTGTTTACATTATTGGTGTCAGCTGTTTGTCCAAGTGATGAGAAAGTGCTTACGACAGACATCAGAAGTGGGAACCTTGCTGTGACTGTAACTGACCTTGTGGTTTAGGAGGTTTTGGAAGGTGTTTGTGGGAGGGGTCTGGAAATATTTGTTGAGGCAAACTGGAGAAACCTGAGAATGCCTTGATTAGTGGTTGATGTGCAATACAGATAAATTTCAGGATACAAGAATGATTATGGAAATGCAGAGAGTTAAGGACAGGAGAAGCTGATTTCAGGTAGATTCAATGACTCCACTGGACCTATTGGGCTGAAGGTCTTCTGTGTTAAACTCTAACAGAAAGCATTTGTGTTTTTCTGTAGGGTTGGAGACACTCAGAAACTGAGACTATAGCAAGTTTATTTATTAATTTGGTGATGAAAGTTTTAAAGCACCCCAATATGTAGGCTGTGGAATAGGTACTGCTGGCTTCCTTTGCAGAGATGAGCAGTACAAACTGTGGAGCAAAAAGCCCATATTCAAAACCTAGAGTTTCATCTAAAATGTAACAACTATCATGTTAGAGAAAATAAAAGATCTTATTGCTGAAATGAAGATCAATGCTGAAAATTTATAGTTCTTTCCTTAAGGAAAGAATTAAAAGGCCCTTTGATCTTGAAGGGTTTTCTATGGGGTGTTTTCCAGATTTTGTTTCACAATGCTCAACTATCCAAGAACTCTGAAGCCTCTATTGTCATGATGCAAATGGGCCTGGCTACTGCTCATCTGGTAGCAGACACTGATGTCATCAGTGTGGTGCTGGCTTTATACATGCAGAATGTAAGAGATATGCATTAGAGAGGCTTCACCCAGATTTCACGGGAAGACCTGGGGGCCATGCAGTGTGCATTATGAAAAAAGAACAAAGTCAAAAGGACTGTGTCACTTTAGGATATTGGAAAAGCCAGGAATGTGGAAATCTGTGGAAAGGCAGAGATCAGAGACCCTCAGAGAGAGGCCGTGAGGTCTGCAACTGGCAGCACTGTAGGGATTGGGCTGCCACAGCCCCTTGAAGCACAAGGCTCTCCACAACTTGCCCAGGGCACTGGACACAGGATCAAAGGGTTTAATTACTGCCATTCTGGTCATTATTCTGTACCACTCCTGTGTACTTCTGTATTTCTTCCTTTTGGAATGAGACTTTTTAACACGTGTGACTGCATTGGAAGTATTGAAGTAGATGTTTTTTTCTTTTTCTTTTTTTTTTTTTTAATCTTAGAGAGCTTCAAGGTAAAAGTCAGCCTGGACTCTCAGAAGATACTTTGGACTTGGGCTTTGCTGCACAGTGGAACCTGCTGACTGATAAAGATGGGCTAAATGCATTTTACATATTGAGATGGATAGGAGTTCATTTGGCTGCCCGGAATGTAATGTCATTTTTTAGATAAAAAGTGTCCCCAACTGCACCATGTGTGTGGAAGCTGAATGGGTCAGGGAGTCAATGTGCTCCTCAGTAGATGCAGTGGAGTCCCCTGGTGAGGTCAGTAGGCGGTTGTGCTATGAAGAGGTGGGGCCTGGCTGGAGGGGGGTCCCTGGGGATGTGGCCTGAGAAAGTGTAAGCCTGTCATGGAATCTTCTGTCCTCTCAGTGCTTCCTATCCCATTCCTGGCCAATGGTATTTTGTTCCAGGCATTAGACAGTCAAGGGTCCATGAACTGACACCATGTTAAGAATTTAAACAGGGACTGGGAATTTAGCTCAGCAGTATAAGTGCCTGCCTTGCAAGCACGCGGACATGACTTCGATCCCCAGTACCAATAAAAAAAAAAAAGAATTTAAACAAAAGTACAAAAGTCTCTTACTTAATAGCCAGATCTTATTGTGCATAGCTCATTCTGTGCATATCTGTCAGGTAAATAATTTCCCCATGTTTGTATTTCAGGAATAATAAAGGAGGGGATTTTACTAACTGTTTTTCAGTTAGGTCTCTGAGTCTCTCAAAAGTGCACTTTGCACTGTGGCAGTGCAGTCTGCTGGAACCTGGACTGTGGGAAGGTATGTGGACAGGTCAGAGCCTTCAGTACTTTGGGCCGACTTAGCTCTTTCCCTTTGTCACACGGAAGTGTTCAGCAATAACTGCAGAGTCTGCTGGGAGCACAGCATCCTGAGAAGCCAGGCTGGGGCATCTGGGTGGGAGAGCGCGCTCCCAGCTCCAGTCCTGACAGTGGAAGGATGCCGTAAACACTTCAGCCCAAGAGTCTCACTTCCCATCAGATCACACCCACGATGAGCAGATCTTCCAAATTCGCCTAATACGGTGAAAGGGGAACAGTGAGTCTCCCTCTCTCTGGCTCACTTTGCTGAACTCTGACAGCTGCCTCACGATGCATCCTCGGCTGCTCTTGTACTTTTTGTGTAACTGTAGTTAATGAACCCACCAGGTATAATTTACAGGTGTGCATATGTTCACATTGGGAAAGCAAAGCATGTATTCGCATTCAGGTGTGAAGACACATCATGGAAAATAATCTTGTGTTATGCTTATAAATGGCCCAGAAATTAGCAATTTTTTTGTTAATGTTCGGGAAAACTTGCAAACATAAAGAATTTTAGCATCAATTGTACTCTTTAAAGGCAGCTATGGCCAACCTGAATACTTTGAATACTTACAAAGAAAAGACCATGTGACTGAGAACATACACTTTGAAATCCCAATCCACACCCTACATATTATATCTGTACATGGAATATACATGGGACTGAATCAATGACAGAAAGCACAATTTATCTATAGCAGTCTCTGACCAAAATCCTATTTCAAGAAGCACATCACCACACACTTAGGTATCTAAAGTTATTTACTGTAGTTCAGATGAGTCCGTTTCTCAAATAACATCTCAATCTCCCCAATTTCCTGTCACTAACAGATCCAAGATACCTCTCCGCCACCTGGCGGTAAGAGGTTAAATATCTTTAGTTTGTAAATGTGTGGGCAGTTGCTTGATTTGTTCCCACCATTTGATGTTCACTCTGAACACCAGATGGAGGTTATGCCTGTGCGAATTCAACTCTGCACAATTCCTTTCCCTTATGTAATTAGTCAGGGTTTATGAAGGAGTAGTGAGATATTTTATGAATAATCCGTGCCTGGTTAAAATAACATCTTGAATTCATGGAGTCTCTTTTTCTTCAGTGGTTCATCATGTACAGTCACTGATTGCATCAAGACTCACACAGTCCCGATGTGGGCAGTCAGGGTCCCTTTCAAATTGACATGTACTGTTTTTTTTTTTTCTGTACTATTCTATCCTATAAATGATTTTTCAAATGCTTCTTCCAGGTTCATCTTATATTTTCCCCATTCTAGCTTATAAGTAGATACTTGGTTAAGAAGCAGTGGGTTTTTTATTGAAGAATAGTATTTAAAAACTATGGGTGGCTGCTGGGAAACTTGATTGAATTTCTTCAACATTAGGCAAAATTACCAGTTTATTTCACTAACCAGAAGGACACACGTGACCTTTCTGTCATGAAACAAATTTCACACTATATTCAAAAATCACTCTTTATTTAACTATTCCCCATGAGAATAAATTATTTGTTTCAATACAAATAACGAACTTGCTTCTGATTATCATTCCTGAATTTACACATTTGAGCAGCTGTTCCGGTCAAAACCCGTCTCTAGCCCTCATCACACGCAGCTCCCTCACAGAAACACCCACACTCACAGCTGCACCAGGAATCCTCTCAAGGACACAGTCCTCCTGGGCCGGCATGGGCGTCTTCCTCCCCAAGCCGGGCTTCCAGCCTGCACGCGCACTCCCTGGTGCCCTGCAGGCTTTCCTCATGCCCTCCCTCTTGGGTGCTGGAGCTGAATCCGCTGCACCAGCTCTGCAAAGTGAAGACTGCCTGCACCCCAGTCTGCTCCAGC
>PVLA01012600.1:17321-43206 GCA_004027455.1 Hydrochoerus hydrochaeris | reverse complement strand
TGAATGGGTGAACCATAGAGAGAAGAGTAAGCCTGGGATAAGCTACATAAATAAGTAAACATCATGTGCATACATATTACATGGACTAATGAATGTAACATTTTATATATAGTTATTTTTTCTCACATTGTAACATAATTTGTATGAATACATTTATTCACCCAAATCCACCAGAAGTACAGTGCCTTATGCATCTCTTCCTTGCAGAACAGGCTCTTCATGTCCCCTCTGCCAATATGAACCCGCAGAGCTGGTCCTTCAGTTTCCGTGTTTGACTCTAGTTTGAATGGCTTTGTAAACCACTCTCTCTCCTCTGTCCTGACAGAGAGCCATGAGGCTTCTGGACTCCTGAGGCCCTCTTAGCCTCAGTTATCACTTGGTTTCTCCTCCGCCTCAGCATCTCATTCTCTCCTGTCTTGTACTCTTCTCACTATCATCCTGCCTTCTGTCCCTGTGCCCCACATGGTCAGGCCAGCACAGCGGGGGTGACAGCTACATCCCTCACTGCCACCCTCTCAGAGTGGTCCTCTCAACCTCCTTTCCAGAGTTGTGGCTTTCAGTTGATCCTCAAACCCAAAGTTTTTGCCCCCTGATTCTTCTGCTTCCTTTCAACCTCTCAGGTCCCCACATCCCTGCTCATCCCAGAGCATCACTGCCCTCTCATCATGTCCTCCCATTTCCCTGTGTGACAGTCCCTGCAGCCACTCAGTAGTGAGCCTTCTCTGATGCCTTCCCATTCTCCAGTGGATTCTGATTATGGGATAGCTGGATTCTGTCCATTCTTGCTCAGTGGTTTGCTACAATTCTCCTCACAGTGCTGCTCTCTTAGATTTGTTCAGGAAATTCCTGTGTTCTGGTAGCCTGTCTCCATCTCATCCATCAGTACCACTCTGGCTCATCAAGTCTAAACCTCACTGCTTTTGCTTCATCACAGTTGTACATCAGGTTCAGCCAGGTCCCATTCTGCTCCCGCCCAATCCTTCTGCAGCCCTGGTCCCCTCCACTCATCATCCTCACTCAATACTGACCCATTGGGTTTCTGTCTCTTCATTTTAATCCTGGATTAAAGCTATGTATATTTGAACATGTCTTCCCATCACAGCAGCACTGTGTTTTATTATTGTTTACTTAATTAACTGTTATGTCTTAAGGCTTCATTTAACTGTCTTTTAAACACTCTTCTTACATTTGAATATTAACTACATTTGGCTCTGTGCTAGGACCACTTATCACCATTGCAAGGAAATATTCTTATGGATAGATTTAATAGATTTCTTGTATTGAGGTAATAGAAATGTATTTGAATTCAGAATCAGTGACCTGCCCTAAGCCAGGCAGGTTCTGAGAAGTGCAACCCTGACAGCAGTAATACATCAGTGTTCTCAGTTCTCTCTGCATTCTCGATCTTAGTCCTTCATGGTTAAAAAGAAAAGCTTGCCATTCTTGTTAAAAAGAAAGGAAACTAGGGGCCTGGTGGTAAAGGAAAGAAAGGCAAAAAACTGAGAAATGGATGAGATGGAAACCAATAATTATGAATAAGGAGGAGCAGAGAGGTAGAAGGGATGGGAGGAAAATGGGACAAAAGCAGAATCAAAGTGTATCGTGTACAGGCACAAGCTCCACATGATGATGGTGATCATTATGTACACCTAAAACGTGCCAGTTACCTTCATTAAACTTAAATATACCTCAGCACTGTAGAAGGCATACATACAAATAATTAAGTGACTAAAACTGGCCAGTCAACCCATCGATTGGATACAGCTGAGACAGCTGAGAACCTGCACCTTGCAGAGCTCCTTGTGTAGAGGGCTCCTGCGTCTCCTCCCATTCATCACCGTGATCAGGTCTGTGTTACTGTGCGGCAGAGCTCACGGGCTCCAGATCATCGTCCTCCTCCAAACTGTATGTAACTGTCCACTTATTCTCACTGCATTTGGCTCCTGACTGTACTTTTCAAACCTAAAAATTTCTTGAAATAGAGAAAATGTATATGAAGAGCTGACTGCTTGGATTTTCATGATTTAAATTCCTTAAAGTCTTTCCTCTTTGCTCTACTTTTTTTTGAGTCTTGCAGTTTGCTCCTTGTTTGAAGAATGCAATCAAAGTAAACACTGTGTGCTGAGGAAATTTGGTCCTGATGAGGGTCATGTGTGTGCAGTCAGGGCTCATGCCCTGCCACGTGGCTCTGATTGGGTCTATTTTGTGAATTCCTCTATATAGAGGGAAATCAAGCAGCAAATGCATTTTCCCAGGGAATCTGGAACTGAGTTTTTCACGCCTTTGGGAGAAGTGTGAGTGGGTTTTTGCCTGGGGATCCTGCCTCAGAAACTAGAAATCTCCAAATTTTGTAGACTTGTATTTGGGGAATTCTCCCCAAATAATTAAGTGTGAGTCTGACTTTAAAAACACTGAATATTTTCAATTCTTAGAACATTATCATAGGAGCACACTGTCTCCTGCTCTTTAAATTTCCTTCATCAGCTGTTGACTCTCATGCTCAATTCCCAATTGTTACTATTCTGTCCTCATTTCATTTCTTAAGTCTCTATCATGCAATTGCTTCCTTAGAGTTTACAATAAGTTTTGCACCTTCAGAAATTTTTGGTCATCCTTTGTTATGCAGTTTTTCACTAAATTGCGTTTTCTCCATAGTGATGACCTGTACATTGGACATTCTGACAAATTAATTCAGAAATTGGTCACAGACTGGGTTCTTACATATTTTTGTTCTGTGTACAGAATTTTGCATTTCTATTAATGCTTGTTTGCCATAATGATTACATTCCCTGAAGGGGATGGTGCGTGTGCACAACATGTTTCAATTTCCTTCCTACCTGCCAGCTCTTCCACATTTTTTCCAACATCAGATTCATCATTTTCACTTACAGCCTTGTAAACCTATTTCTCAAATCTGCAGATTGAAAACCACAGTAATAGGCCCAAGAACATGTACAACATGGAAGCAAAGTGCTCTAAGCCATGGTAGACTCAAGATATATTGTCTACATTGGAGTTCAATATAGTTATTCTTTGTCTCTCTTTTTCCTATTATTTCATATTTTCTCTTAAAAGAGACATCATTCAACTGAACATTCTCCTTTCACTATGCATGCATGGTTCAAGAAATAACTCGTGTTTATCATTTCTTATGGCACAGAAATTTTCTCATGCCTATGAAAGCTGATTTTTTTTCTGATCATCTGTGGATAAATACACAGGTTATTTCCAGGATTTGTTATTTTGTACCATGCTGCTGTAAACATGGGCATGTCTGTAGCACTGTGGCATGATGCCTTTAAACAGTATGAGAAGATACTGAGAATAATAGGTTGGTCAAATGGAATTTCTAGTTTCAGTTTTTGGATGGGCAATGTTCAGATTTTGTTGCAGTTTTATCAGATCACAGCCCAACCAATAATTAGGAAGGGCTCCACTCTCCCAGGCTCACCAACATTTGTTATGGTTTGTTTTCCAATTGATTCATTCTACAGTGAGAGGGATTCATGGTGTCTTTTTAATTAATATTGTTCAAGTGACTGGCAATGTTGAAATGTTTTTTCTTATTTTTATCAGGCTTTTATATTGCTTCATCTGAGAAGTGTATTTCGTTTCAGATTTCCACTTTGACAGGTCTAATGGGTTTGATTTATTTATGCATTTTACATATGATACTTTTCCCTCTGGTATAGCTGGCAAATTATTTTTTATCAATGTGTATATGTTGTCTCAACTCTATTAGTGGTAAAATTTGTAATACAAAATGTAAAGCATGATTTCATTACATCCCATATGTTCTAGTATATTATATGGCAGTATCATTTGACTGCAGAAAATCTCAAATTATTCCTTTAATTTAATTTGTGGTTTATTGATTCAAAAGGGTATTATTTAACTTCCATATATTTGCATAGTTTATGTTGTATCTTTGGTCTATGATTTCTAGCTGCATTGCACTATGATCTGTTGATATGCATGGCATGGAGCAGTTGGATTATTTAATCTACTAACCATGCTTTATTGGTCAGTGTGGTTTACATTAGAGAAATTTCCACGTCCTGCTAAGAAAGTGTATTGTTTTGTTACTTGATGCAATACTCTGTAGCTATATATTAAAGTTCATTTGTTCAAGATCAGTTTCAGTTTTTACACTTATTACTTGAATTTTTTTCTAGTTGATCTGTCCTTTAGTAACAGTGGATTATCTAGATCTCCATTAAAGTTGATTGGTATTTATCTCATTTTTTATGTCCAGTTTTGTTTCATTTTATGAAATGGTTCTTTGGTATTTGGTGAATATATTTATAATTGTTAACTGCTTCTACACGGCCTTTTACTGAAATATATTGAACTTTTTTGTCTCTGTGGATGAGTGTAAGCTTGAAATCATTTTGTATGAAATTAGAATGGCAACTCACACATTATTCTATGTTGCTGTTTCATGGATTAATGTTTCCATGTTTTGGTTTTTAATCTTTGAGGATTTTTTTCTAATTAGCTGTGTTTCTTGTATAATGCATATTGCTGTGTCATGATCCATGCTATCAGTCTGTGTATTGGTTGGGAAATCGCTACCATTCACACTGAGTGTTATTATTGAGCTCCTGACTTGCTACTCTCAGTGCATTGTTTTCCTGTGGCTGACTTCCTCCTTACTCCCATTTGCTGCTCACACAATGAGGTATATTCATTTTTTTAGTTGTTGATGTTTTTTGCTTCATCATCTCTTTCTGGAATATTCCTGAAGGATTTTTTTGCAATGCTCACTTGGATTGTGTGCACTTCTGGAATTGTTCCTTGTCCATCAAGGTTAAGGAATATTTTGAAGGTTAGCTAAGATGATATTGGAATTATGATATTTTTAGGGGTTGAAAGATCTCATTGTAAACACTCTTGACTTTTAAAGTTTGTATAGAGAATCTCCTGAGGTTATAATTATTTTAACTGTGTATGTGATTTGTTGCCTGTCACATAAATATATTCCGAGTGTACCTCTAAAAGGGATTTCTGAATTTGAAGTTTTCTTTTGCAGGGAGGGTTTCTCTTTTGGGCAATGCTATTTGGTGATCTGTTTGCCTCAGTGATCAGGGTGAAATATTTTCCTCAACTATCTGAGCTGAGGAAAATGATGGAAACCATGAATTTCCAATATAAATAAGAAATTGAATCAGTGAAACAGATCCAAACAGAAATGCAGGAAGTTAGAATCTCCATGGAAATTATATGCAGCAGAATGAAAGAAGGAGAGGTTAGACTATCACATCTAGAAGACAGGAATGCAGCTAGTGACCATGAAAACAAAGATATCTTAAAAATTACAAAGGCCATGAAAAATCAGTTCAGCAGCTACAGGAAAAAACAAAGGAGAACAACTTAAGTTTGATGGGAATCAGTGAGAAAGCTCAAGGCAATGCATAATCCATTAAAGATCTCTTCACAGAAATAAGGGCAGAAAATTTCCCAATATTGATAAAGTATTTGACATGCAAACGAATGAAGCATATAGAATTCCAAATAGCCATGACCAAAGTAAATCTTCAGCAAGGCATATAACATTCAAGTTTCCAGAAATTCAGCACAAGGACAAAATATTAAAAGCAGTTAAAGAATCCTATCACCTCTAAAGCAAAGCCCACCAGAGTCTCAGCAGTCTTCTCATCAAAAACCCACAAATGAAGAAGAGCTTGAATTATTTCAAGCCCCTATAGCAAATAACCTTCTACGCAGACTTATGTACCCTGCAAAGTGATCTTTCAAAATGGATGGAGAAATAAGATATTTCCATAGCAAAGAACAATGAAAAAGTTGTAATTTTTTTTCATGGAGTACTATTCAGCCATAAGGGATACACTTGAGACTTCTATAGGTGAATAGTTACAATTTGAGACCATACTCATGAAAAAATTAATCAGACCCAAATGAAAAGCATGGCATTGTCTCACTAGTATGAGAAAATGAACAGGTAAATAGGGTCCGAAATGCACACTAGATGATATGAGTTGGGAAGAAACTGTTCAAAGGAAAAAAGGTTTTAATTGGGCCAAAGGTAAAAGGAAGAAAAGGAAAAAGAAAATAATATATGTATATACTATGTGGTTATATAGTTATCTTGTGTTAGTTCCTTGAAAAGAACATTGTGCTAATATTGTTTGGGCAAGGTACTGTCCTGAAACTTGTACTCTGAATAAAAAGTATAAAATAAACAATACTCAGTGTATCATCTATTATTGCTGTCCTAGGATCCTGTTCTGAAGCTAGGGTTCCTTGTTATGTTTATATTTTACTTTCAATTAAAAATAGAATTGGGGATTAGGCCTAGCAGCACAAATGCCTGCCAGGCCACAATGAGGTTGTGAGCTCAATTCCTGGTGCCAACCAACAAATAAATGATTAAAATTAAATTAAAAATTTAAAAAACAACTAATAAAAGCTGAAGGCATCCAAAAGCAGAGAAGTAAACATAAGTTTCTCTGTTTCTTCAAGACTGGTTATATTTTGGGGTGTGCAGATTTGTAGCAGTTTCCTATTCAAGCAAGGCTGTCATGACTTTTAGTGAAAAAAGTGTATCAGGTCCCAGATCTGTGGTGGGGGGTAATCAACAGGCCAGCAGAAGGATTAAAGTGGCTTGTTGGTTCCAAGATTTTGAAATCCAGAGAAGTTCATGCTTCTACAAGCCTTTGAATATGAGCTTGGTCCCGAATAATTTGGGTTATGAAGTCTTGGTGTCTTTCCTGGCCTGAGCATGGTGTCCTGCCCATGGTCATCTCCCAGCCTTTTCATTCACATAGACACTGGGCATGTTTAACACTCACAATAAAGAAATGAAGCAAATCCCTGGGTCTTCTGAGGTTCAGTTGGCCCCTCTGTAGAATGGCATCTGAAACTGCACTACCTCCTGGGACCACGGCAGGCCCTGGGCCTGCAGTTATTCACCAAATGTAACACACAGCATCCATTGCCCTATCCCACTGCTGCACATCTCCCTGCAGTCACCTTCTGTCACTCTGTCACTGTAGATTTGATCTTCCTCCCTCATTACTCCTGAACCAAGACCCAGGGAGAGGGCAGATAGCACCTTTCATTATCTGTGTGGTATTCTGATTTTTCATTTCCTGTAGGCTACAATTTTATCTTCAGACCATGCCTGAATCTCAGGGACCTGCATCCTCCCTTCTTTCTTTCCTAAATTGTTATTTTCCAGTATTTGGATCCCAAAATTTGGAAATACTGATTTTCTGTTGCTCAACACACCATCATATTCTGAAAACTCTAAAATTCTCTCCACAATATTCAAGCTTATATCTTGTCTCACCTGTGTATGAACACTACAGAAAACTGCTAATGAAGGAGCATCCACGTGTGAGTGAGGTGGCATCTTCTACAAAATTTACAGCCCCACTGAGAGAAGACAGATGGTGTTCAGTGCAACAGGGAAAGATTAAGGCAAGCAAAGTAGAGTTAGGATTTTATGGACAGTGAGGTAGTTACCATAGGTCTCAAAATAGTTAGTATCTAATACATTTTTATACAAATATAGGACTGTAATTTTCTATGTGTTTGAGTGTGTATATCTGTGCATATGGTGATTTTATCTATATAAAGAGGATGTAAAATATTTTCCTCTAACATTCAGATCCTGGTTTAGTTTGGAAATAAGGGTTTCATTTCCCATGCTTTTCATTCTCACAATGTTAGAATTGCTCTGAGTGCATAAAGAAAATAAAACGTTATCAAAACATTGCATCCTTATTGATGACCTTGTCCTGTCTCCCTAGGGCAAAGATGTTTAAAGTCATCCATGCTGTGTTTAAGAGTAAGAAAAGAGTTTAGGGTGACATTGAATGAGAAATCATTTATAATCTAAATTATTTCTTAAAATTGGAAAGAATATGTCATTGGTTAAAAACATTGTTTCAAAGGTGATCTTCAAAATACTAAGCTTCTGTAATAGAAAATAAGCTTGAAACATTTGCAGAAATACAGATGCATTTTTGAGTTCACAATGTTAAACAAAATAGAGACAAATGAATGTTATATGTTTGAGAAAATCTTCAATCAATTTTTTACACCAGAAAAAATTACAAATATTTGTAGAGTATCTATGGGCCAGACATTTACTTTTTAGGAGCTGGATACTGATAAAACTGTATACACTTTATGTACAACATAATGAAAAATACTTCTAAATGTTATAAAGACAATGAATTATGGAATATAGGTTATTTTGATAACATTTACATGGCTTCTCATGGCCTCAGCTCCAAATGCAGTAACAGGGAAACAGATCACACGGTATAAAACAAATGAGGTTACAATATGGTTTTGGTTTGGGTTTAGAGATGGAAACAGAGAAAAATTTGGAAGTGACAGTAGATTTCAAAACGGAAGGCAAGATAAAGAGATGGAGGAAGAATAACAGATGGATTCTAGAAGCTCTGATCCAGCAGGACAGACACTTCAGTGTCCATGCATGCTGCAAAATTCCTTTCAAGAGACTAGAAAATTCAATAAGCATAGAAAAAGTGCCATACTTTGTAGCAAAAAATATTGTTTCAAAAGGTAGAAGACCCTGTTTGTTTTTTGCACTTTAATTCATCATGAAATCATAAATGTCTAGAACTAAATGTTGTCCTCTCATTAAATCAGAAATGACTTTGGGTATGTTTCATGGATCATAGAGACCTTCAAACAGACACTTATAAAACATTTTTAAAAAGAGAGAGGGCTTTACCTATGCTTCCATTAGAGAAAAACAAATGTGAAACCTAAAGTGCTTCCTACAGTACAGCAAGACTTCAGAGTGATTGTAAATCAATGTAGGATGGACTAACTTTTAATAATGTACCTTTATAATGATCTCTCATCTTTACTTTACATTTTTGGTGAGACTTATGCCTTCATTCTTGTTTGGAGAATTCAATCAATGTGAACCCTGTATGTTGAAGAATGTGGGCCCTGATTAGGGCCAGGTTTGTGCAATGCGGGTGCATCCCCTGCCATGTGGTCCTGATCAAGTCTACTTACTGGTTTCCTCTATATAAGGGGAATCCCACAGAGCATACATTTTACCAGAGAATTGCAGTTCCCAGGAACTGAAATGTTTACTGCTTTGTGAGAAGAGTGAGTGGATTCTTGCCTGAGGAACCTGCCACAGAAAGTAGAAATCTCCACTTGTTTATTTTAAAGCAAATAAAATAAGAGGACAGATCTAAGCAGATCAAAACAGAACAATGCAAGCAGCACAGCACTTCACAACAAGACAACTGGATATTAACAGTAGCTATCATAATGTCTCATTTTTTGAAATAGATGAGTTTAGCTTTATACACAATAATGTCAAACATAACAAAGTAGAATATACAACTCAAGAGAATGGAAGTATTCTAAGACAGTCTAAACCAAATAATAAAAGATGAACAATGTCTGCTATATTATCTCATTTTCTATAAAAAAAATTTGTTTTTACTATCATATATATTAAAATCCAATAAGGCACAATATGATAGAACCAATTGTAATAGAAAAACAAAAGCACGGTAGGACTTCAGAGCAATATGATATTAAATCATCACTGGCTCCCATACTGTCTTGTCTTCAAAGTAACTATTCATATGATCACATATAATACAATCAAACAAAACAGAATAAAACCATTCCAACCAATGAATGAAGACATGAGACATCAAAGCAGTATAATGGTGAACCATGATTTCCATAAAATCTTATGTACTCCTACCATTTTTTACACTAAGGAGACTATACAGTATTTATACATGTGAGTTTGATTTATTTCACTTATGAGTATAGATTCAAGATGCATGCATTTATTTATAAATATCTCAATGTGATCATTCTTTATAGCTGAGTAGTACTCCACTGTATAAAAGTACCAAAATTTTTTTATCTGTTCCTTGGTTGATGGGCACTTAGGTTGTTTCCAAAATCTGGCTATTACAAATTGTGCCGCTATTAACATGGGTGCACATATATCACTGTGATAAGAAGTTTTCAGATCTTCTGGGAATGTGACTAAGAGTAGAATAGCTGGGTCAAATAGGACCTCCAACCCCAGGTTTTTGAGGAATCTCCAGATTGACCTCCACAGTGGTTGCACAAGTCTACACTCCCACCAACAGTGCAGAAGTGTTCCTTTTTCCCCACAGCCTCTCCAGTATTTGTTGTTGGTAGTTTTGTTGATCCTGGCCATTCTTTCTGGAGAGAGATGGTATCTCAGTGTGGTTTTAATTTGCATTCCTCTAATGACCAATGATGATGAACATTTTTTCACGTATTTATTTGCTGTTCATATTTCTTCATCTGAGAACTGTGTGTTCATCTCAGATACCCATTTTTGGATTGGGTCTTTGAATTTCAGGGGTCTGTTTTTTTTTAATTCTTTATAAGTTTCAGACAGAAGTCCTTTGTCTGAGGGACAGTTCACTATGATTTTTTTCCCAGTTTGTAGGTTTCCTTTTCACTCTGCTGCAGATTTTTTGGACATGCAAAAACTCTTTAATAAGATGTGATCCCAGTTATTGATTCTGGGAAGTATTTCCTGTTCATTTTGTTTCTTGTTCATGAATTCTCTACCTACCCCTATGTCTTCAAGATTTTTACCTACATTGTCTTCCAACAGATTTAGTGTTTCTGTTTTAATATTTAGATCTTTGATCCATTTAGATTTTACTTTAGTACATGGTGGTAGGCATTGGTCTAATTTTAGTTTTTGGCATATGGATAGCCATTTTTTCCAGTACCATTTATTAAAGAGACTGTCATTCTAGTGAACATGTTTGGCCCCTTTATCAAAGATAGGATGGTTCAGAGTGTTTGTAGTAGTATCTTCTAGTCTATTCCATTGATCTTCAGGTCTGTTTTTATTCTAATACAATGTTGACTTTATTACAGTTGCTTTGTAGTATAACTTCAAGTCAGGGATTGTGATGCCTCCTGCCTTGGCTTTGCTGCTTAGAATTGTGTCTGCTATTCTAGGTTTCTTCTGGTTCCAGATGAATTTTAGGAGTGATTTCTCTAGATCTATGAGGTATGTTAGTGGCATTGTCATTGGGATTGCATTGAATGTGTATAACAGTTTTGGGAGAATGGTCATTTTTACAATATTTATTCTTCCTATCCATGAACAAGGGATGTCTTTCCATTTTCTGAGGTCCTCTTTGATTTCTTTTTCAGGGTATTATAATTTTCCCTGTACAACTCTTTTACAACTTTTGTTAGATTAATTCCTATGTGTTTCTTTCTTTTTTTTTTTTTGGATGCTAGTGTGAAGGTTGTGGCTTCTCTTATTTATATCTCAGTGATTTTGTTATTAGCATATAAGAATGCAATTGATTTTTGAGTATTGACTTTGTATCCATCTACATTGCTGAATTTATTTATCATATCTAGGAGACTTTCACTGGAGGTTTGGGGGTCTTCTATGTAGAGTATCACGTCATCTGTAAATAATGATAATTTAACTTCTTCTTTTCCTATCTTACTCCTTTTGTTTCTTTCTCTTGTCTAATTGCTCTGGCAAGTATTTCCAGTACTATGTTGAATAAGAGTGGTGTTAAGTGATATCCTTGTCTTGTGCCTGATTTTAAGGTAAAGCCTTTCATTTTTTGGCAATTTAATATGACACTGGCTTTTGGTTTGTCATAGATGGCCTTTATCATATTGAGGTAAAGACCATTTATTCCAATTCTCTGTAAGGTTATTATCATGAATGGGTGTTGGATCTTATCAAAAGCTTTTTCTACATCTATAAAAATGATCATGTGATTCTTGCTTTTGGCTCTATTGATATGGTGGATTACATATATTCATTTATGTATATTGAACCACCCCTGAAGGCCTTGGATGAATCCAACTTGGTCATAGTGTATACTCTTCTTTATGATTTGCAGCATCATGCTTGCCAATATTTATTGAGAATTTTTGCATCTATGTTCATTAGGGAGTTTTGCCTGTAGTTCTCTTTTTTATTTGGGTCTTTCTAAGGTTTTGGTACAAGAGTGATATTTGCTTCTAGGAATGACTAAGGGAGAATTGCTTCCCTTTCAATTTCACTGAAGAATTTGAGAAGTTTCAAATTAAGTCTTCTCTGTATTTCTTGTAGAATTCTGTAGTGAATCCTTCTGGGCCTGGGCTCTTCTTTGTTGATAGGGACTTGATTACATTTTCAATTTCATTAGTAGAAATTGGGTTATTCGGCAGTTTTACATCTTCTTGATCCAGCTTTGATGGTTCGTATGTTTCTAGGAATCTGTCCATTTCTTCTGTGTTATCAAACCTATGGAGTAGAGGTTTTCAGAATATTTGTTGATGATCTTCTGTATTTCCACAGGTTTGGTAGTGATTTCTCCTTTTTTAATCTGTATTGCATGAATTTGAGTCATTTATTTCCTTTTCTTAATTAGGTTGGCTAGGGGCTTGTCAATTTTTTTTATTCTTTCCAAGAGCCAACTCTTTGATTCATTGATTCTTTGAATTGTTTTCTTAGTCTCTACTGCATTAATTTCTTCTCTGATCTTTGCAATTAACTCCCTTCTTTTGGCTTTGGGCTTGGCTTGCTCTTATTTTTCTAGATGTTTCAGGTGTAAAGTCAGGTTGCATACTTGTATTCATTCTGTTTTCCTAATGTGGGAACTCAGTGCAATAAATTTTCCTCTGAGGACTGCTTTCGTTTCATCCCACAGGTTCCAATAAGTTGTATTTTCATTTACTTGTAGGTATTGTTTAATTTCTTCTTTAATTTCCTCTGTGACCCACTGATTGGTCAAGAGTGTATTATTTAATTTCCATGTGTTTGTGTGGTTTTTGCAGTTACTTTTTTCATTAATTTCCAGTTTCATGGCGCTATGATCTGATAACATGAATGGAATAATTTCAATCCTTTGCGTTTACTTAAATATGTTCTGTGGGTTAATATATGGTCTATTTTAGATAATGTCCCATGTGCTGGTGAGAAGAATGTATATCCTGATTTTGTTGGATGCAACACTCTGTACACCTCTGTCAAATCCATTTGTTCACATGTGTGATTCAGTTCTGTTATTTTTTGCTAGTTTTCTGTCTAGTAGATCGATCCCTATGTGTCAGTGGTGTGTTAAAGTCCCCTATTATAATTGTTATTGCCTATTTGATTTTTTACTTCTGTTAATACTTGCTTTGTATAGTTGTGTGCTCTGGAATTTGTTGCATATATATTTAAGATTGTTATCTCTTCCTCTTGCAGTTTTCCCCTAACTAGTATGTAGTGACCTTCTTTATCTCTTCAGTCCATTCTTGGTTTGAAGTTCACATGGTCTGCAAAAAGAATAGCTACCCCCACTTTTTGGGGGGGTTCCTGTTGCATGGTATATTGTTTTCCATCCTTTGACTTTTAGTCTATGAGTTTCCTTTGGGTTAGATGGGTTTCTTGTAGACAGCATATGGTTGGATGTTGTTTCTTGATCCATTCTGCCAGTTTGTTTCTTTTAATTGGTGAATTGAGGCCATTTAATTTAATGGTTATAGCTGTCATATATTGGTTTATTTTTGACACATTATCTTTCTGATGTTGTATCTTAGCTTTCCATTCTGTTTAATTGTCTGTCCTGTTTAGTGGTTTTTATCCTATGTGTATCTAGAATGTCTTTCAGTATTCTTTGTAGGTTTGCTTTTGTGATTATCAAGTTCTTCAGCTGTTCTTTGTCATGGAAGTATCTTATTTCTCCATCCATTTTGAAGGACAGCTTTGCAGGTCACATCAGTCTGGGTTAGAAGTCATTTTCTTTAAGGATTAGAAAAACTTCACTTGATGTTCTTCTTGACTTCATTGTTGGTGCTGAGAAGTCTGCTGTGATTTTGATAGGTTTTCTTTTATAGGTGATCTGTCTTTTGTCTCTAACAGCTTTTAATATTCTGTTCTTATGTTGGATTTTGGGGATTGTGATTATTATGTGTCCCAGTATAGTTTTGTTTTGGTGATGGCTATTTGGAGTTCTATATGCCTCACTAATCCATATGTCATTTTCCATACTCATGTTTGGGAAGTTTTCAGTTATCACTTCTGTAAGTAACCTCTTGATATCATTTGTGTTGTCCTCTTCTTTTCCTTTATCCCTATTAATCTTATATTGTTTTTCTTTGCTTCATCTTGCAGCTGTTGAATTGTTATTTCCTGATTTCTTGTTATTCTTAGAAGATCTTTCCTTTCCTGTTCACTAGCTGCAATCTTACCTTCAAGGTCTGAGATTCTATCTTCACTTTCATTGAAGCAGTTTTTGCAACTTTCATTAGAGTTTTTGATTTCCTGTATATCTCTTTGAATCTGCTTAATGTATTCTGTTTCTCTCTTAAGCTGTTCATTCAGGGATTCTATCATTTTGCTTTATTCCTCTAATTGTTTAGCTGTGTCTTTGTTGGATGTATTCATTATTTCTTTCATTATTTTATCATATCTTCTTTTACCTGTGAGAATATTTCTGATTTGAGTTCCCTCATAGCTTCCCATACTTGCTTCTTTATTTCAGTTGATATCATTTCATGCCTTTCAGGTGTACATGTAGTATTTTCTTCTATGTACATAGCTCCTAGGTTTTCTTGGGATGGGTTGGATGTTTGAGATTGCATTTTGGTCTTTCAATTTGTCATTTTCCTATATTTCTATGTTTCCAGTGATTTTCCAAGGCTTTCCCTCGTGGTGCAATACTGGCTTGGTTCCCGTTTGGTGGGCTTAGGTCCCCTAGTTGAATGAAGGTTGCTGGGTGCAGTCCACTCAAGCCCACAGAACATCTGGAGCATAGTCCAGTGAACCAAGGTGGCTGGGCAGGCACCTGCCGGGATCAATGATCCCAAACTCTTCTTGGTCTGCCCTGGTGAGCTGCAACTCACCTCGTGGCATGGTGCCAACTTGGCTCCCCCTTCAGTGGGCCTAGCTCCCCTAGCTGAATGAAGGTCACTAGGTGCAGTCCACTCAAACCCATGAAACCTCTAGAGCCCAGTCCAGTGATGCAAGGGGGCTGGACAGGAACCCATCTCCGGGATTGATGGTCCCAAACTTTTCTGGGCCTGCCCTGGTGAGCTGCTACTTGCCATGCAATCTTTTCATGTTTTCTATTCACATCAAATTCACTCTTTAGCTTTGTTATTTATTATTTAATTGATTAATTTGTTACTGTTATTTCACATGAATTATTTAGTTATTTAGATTATTTTAGATTTTGAAATTGTAGCGAATATATGCATCCTTCCCTTCTTATAGTTCTCAAAATTTGTCTGTACTACAGAGCACTGAAAATTTCATCAGTATCCACGGATTTGTTCAACGTGTATCATTTGTTTAGGTGTAGAATTCTAATAATACTCAAACAAAAGTATCTTTGAAGTGCAGAAAATACATGGTATTTCATCAGGATTCTCTTTGGTATTGCCTTGCTTTCCTGTTAAATATTTTTTTGTAATTGCTACAAAAAGAAATAGTGCACAATAAGAGATAATAACAGACACTATATGATTAGCAATAACACACATAGTCAAGTGCTTGGTAAGTTTATGTTGATGAATATTTGCATGCAAATTCAGAACTTTCAATGAGAAAAGTTAATAATTAGGTATAATGGCACTCTCTTAGGATTAGGCACAGTCTGAATCATGTGGTCTGGATGCCCTCTGATTATTTAGAAACTATCATAAATTCGGGTCCTTAACACACAGTTTTCACAAAAAAAGAACAGTTTTACCAGATATTTGAAATTTAAATTACCAATATTGAGCTCTTCAGAGTTCACTTGTGATAATATAAATTAAAAATATATCTGATTGCTAATAAGCTATCATTAATACACAAGTAAAAAAACAGAACATTTAAGGCTAGAATTCACTGATCATTCTTGATGTCATATATAGTGAAAATAACATGAAATATAGTAGTATATCAAAACAACAGTTTGTTGCTTGGCCAAACTGAAAGTGGTAAATACAAAAACATTCAATTGGATTGGTTGATTCAATTAATTCTAAAGGAGTAGATAACTATAAGGACTTCATACAATATTTCCTAATTAACTCTAATTGACAAGATATAATTACAGTAATAATAATCCATTAGGGAGTAATCATAGTGATGAGGGAAAAGGGTAATTCATTATGTGTGAATTAATTATGAATTAAATCTAGTGAAAAATTAATTAATATGAATAACAAAATTATTCATATTTTCAATATGATAAATACTTTTTAACTCATCAGGTAACACAGTAGGAATTATTGTCATGAAAGAAAATATAACTATTAACTTTAATAGGTACTTTACTAAAGCCTCCGAAATTATATGTCATAGGTGTATGAATGTACTTTATCTGAAAATAATGTATTTTATGATTCAATCTTAAACTGCCAGAGAACACAAAGATCACAGAGAAACATTTTGAAGGCAACTTATGAGGGAAAATCTTCAAATAGCAGTCTGTATTCAAAAGACAAAAGATGATTAACTCTGGAAAATCTTCATATGATTGTCACCCCTATTGGAAACCCCTTTTAACTACTTCCAAGATTAGAGATCATAATGAAATTCAAGTAAGAGTGGAAAAAAATGAATGCAATATGTGTGTGGGAAAATCTTAAATCAATCTTCTAAACTTCATCAGCATCAAGGAACTCATGCTGTTGTGAAACCTTATGAATGTAATGTGTGTGGGAAGACATTCACTCATTACACTGGCCTTCAAAATCATAAAAGATCACACACAAGAGAGAAACTGCATGAATGTCTTTTGAGAGAGAAATGCTTTACTTAATTACTTAATGTAAGTTGCCATGAGAGAACACACAAAAGAGAGAAACCATATGAGTGCAATCTGTGTGGAAAATCATTCACTAAATCACCTCATCTTTGGCACCATATGAGAACACACACAGTAGAGAAACCATATGAATGTCATATATGCAGAAAATGCTTCACTCAGTTTTCTAATTTAAAAATTCATATGAGAACACACATAGAAGACAAACCATATGAATGTCATCTGTGTGGAAAATACTTCACTTGTTCTTACTTTAAAATCATATGAGAACACATACAGGAGAAAAACCACATGAATGTCATCTGTGTGCAAAATCGTTCACTAAATCGTCTGAGCTTAGTTGCCATGACAAAACACACACAGGAGAGAAACCAAGTGAATGTCATCTGTGTGGAAAATACTTTACAGATTCTCCTAACTTTATAGTTCATAGGAGAAGACACACTGGAGAGAAACCATAAGAATGTCTTATCTGTGGAATAAACTTCACTCAGTCATCCATCCTTCACTGCCATGAGAGAACATACATGGAAGAGAAACCATATGAGTGCCAGCTATGTGATGAAGCCTTCCCTCAGTCATCTCATCTTATTAGGCATTGGAGAACACACATGATAGAAACCAATTAAGGTCATCTGTCGAACGGCCTCACATGTTCTCAAATTAGTAGTATCAGAGGGAACAGTACAGAAAGCTTATTAACATCGTGTGTGAGGAAGCCTTCACTCTCTCATCTCACATTAGTAAGAAAGATAACACCCAATCAAGAGTGAAAATATATGAATGTCATCTGAGTGAATAAAAGTCAATAAATTAATTCCACAAGCATCAAAGAAGAACACAATGCAAAGAACCAAAGAATTTTCATTTGTATACAAAAACCTACCACCAGTCTTACATTGGAGAGCATGACAATACTCATAAGAGAGACAAATCATAACAATATTCTCAATATGTGAAATGCTTCTGTCATGATTCTGTACCATTGTGATATGACTGATTACTGAAGAAAAAAGCATTGGATATTTACAGCATATATTCTGACCTCTTGTGAAAAAGCAAAACTTTAATGCATTTTCAGTGACCACTGCTCAATTTGCATCTGCTAAGAGGAGTTTTGTTGGACTCATCAAATTCACAGCATAGATAATGGACTTATAAGAAAAGGAGGAAAACAAAGTGCTCTAAAGGATAAAACTGCATGCATGTTTAACTGTGTAGGATTGATAACCATATAACCAAGTTTTTGTTAGATTGATGAACAAATTGTTTGCAGCTTCACTGTTTGAATGTCCATTTTGTATGCTTTAATCATGCAACTTAAACAACTATTTCTAAGAAGACAATATGTAATTTATCAAGTAGTGATTTCTTTCTGTTTTTTTTATTTTGAAATTTTGTATTATTTGCTACACTTTTTCTGTATTGCTTTTACTTTCTCCTTAAATAAAATTTAAGAAATAAAAAAATAGCCTGGGATTTAACTCAGCAGTGTAAGTTCCCGCTTGGCAAAGGCAAGGTTGTGAGTTCAATTCCCAGCACACAAAAAAATAATAAAATCAAAAAAGATAAAAAAAAGTGAATCCTGTCCATTGTTAAATCCTTATTATATGAAACACTATCTTCTCCTCTTTAATCTTCATCAACAGTAGCTTATCCATTCCCAATTCCTAATTTTGATTATTTTATCTTGCTTTCATTTTTTGTCTTGAATCTATAGCATGCATTTGCTTCCTTCAAATTTAAGATGTATTTTGGCAGTTAC
This sequence comes from Hydrochoerus hydrochaeris, assembly GCA_004027455.1. Classification (NCBI taxonomy): domain Eukaryota; kingdom Metazoa; phylum Chordata; class Mammalia; order Rodentia; family Hydrochaeridae; genus Hydrochoerus; species Hydrochoerus hydrochaeris. The sequence continues at coordinate 24,651 of PVLA01012600.1, read as the reverse complement.
AAAAACTTCCATTTACATTTTTTTATGGTGCTTACTTTTTTGAACTACATTGCAGCTGCTGCATAGTAATGGTCTTATGGTTTCTTCCTTACTTACATCTGACAGTATGTAATCAACAGGATATAGACCATATCCTTGATTATGGAAAATTCTTCAGGGCACTGTAATTTATCTGGTTTTATTCTTTTACCTGAGTCTCCTGAATTACTTATAATTTTCATCTTATCAATATCTTATGTATATATATTGTCATTTAATTTTAATTGTAATCATACTTTTTGGAATAGTTGCTTCTGTGACTTATAGAAATTACTTATGAAAATTGAAATGATATTTGCAAAATATCTTTCAGAGAACATTTTTTGAATTTTCTTGCATTGAAAATTTTGCACAATATAATATCACATAGAATTTTAACTTCTTAAATTCTACTTTCTAAAATGTTATTCCAATGTACTTATATGAGAGAATCTCCAACATTTATTTTCATTTTTTCAGTTTACTGATTTTGTCTTCTGTAATGGACTTATTTAGTAGTATTTTAATTGATTGCTAATTTTGTAGATTCTCTACTTATATGGGGAGTTTTTCTCCATTCTTGGACATGTACCAGTAGCTCAGAGGAAACCACAAGCCCTGAAATAATAGATTATTGTGTGAGGCTTATATAAATCATGTGATCTCTATGTTTCTGTATCTAATTTAATTGAAGAACATTATGGTCTCACAGTTCACTTAGTCTTCCTATAAAGGAGTCAAATTTGTCTTTATTCACAGCATAATAGTGGTCCATGCTGTCTCCATGAATATCTAATCATTTGAAATAATCTAATTTACTCACTTTTTATTTACTTAACATTATTTCTAATATATTTGTATAATTTCTATGGCATTATTTGTGTATGATTTTGTCTGTCCATCTTTATTTTATCTCACTTGGATAAACTTTGGAAATTGCAATCAAATAGTATTGGAGGTACCAATATTTTTACATTTCTAAACTTAACATTGATAGCTATTATTTTATAAGCAATTGCAACTGTATTTAATATTTTATGGACATATAGCTTATCCTATCTTATGAGAACAGAATTATGTTCAAATCAGAATCAAAGATAATTTTTCCTAAATTGTCAACAAATTTTCTGACACAATCCCCCACTGCTCAAGCACAAGAATTATTGGCATTTCCTGAGCTCTGCACCATGTTGGAATTTGAGGCACTGCAAGAACAGGCAGCCAGCCCAACACCTTAGGAAATGGCTGAGGGCCTTACAAGGCCCTGCCACTCAAGGGTGAGAATTATCAGCATTTCCTGAGCTCTGCACCAAGTTTGGAACTTGGGGTGCTGCAAGAACAGACAGCCAGCTTGCTGACCTGGTAAGCAGCTATGGACCTCACAAGTCCTCACTACTCCAGGGTGAGAATTATTGGCATTTCCTGAGCTCTGCAACATGTTGAAACTTGGGGCACTGGGAGAAAAGGCCACTAGCCCATCATCCTGGTAAGCAGCTGTGGGCCTCACAAGCCCCAACTGCTTGAGGGTGAAAATTATTGGGATTTGCTGAACTCTGCACCATGTTAGAACTTAGTGTGCTGTGAGAACAGGCAGCCAGCTCACCACCCTGGTAAGCAGCTGTGGGCCTCACAAACCCCTGCTGCTCCAGAGTGAGAAATTTTGGTGCTTCCTAAACTCTGCACCATGTTGGAACTTGGAGTGCTAGGAGCACAGGCAGCCAGCTCACTGCCCTGTTAAGCAGCTTTGGGCCTGACAGCATGCAGGCAGAGAAGGAAGCATCAACCTCCCCCCTGACATTAGCAGGTGGGAGCCAGAGGTCTGAGTATCTCTTGGGAGGATGAATGTATGCAGTGTGGCAAGTAAGGGGGACTTCCTTCTATCATCTCTTTGAAGGCAAATATTTTTATCACTGTTTTGCTCAGTTCTGATTAATGGTACTGCTCTACTCAATATACTGTTTTTAAAAGTTTGTTATCTCATTCCATTTTGCTCTACCTGATTGAAAGAACAGCTAATGTGAACAGAACAGGATGTACTGTTGTGCCTATTGCTGTTGTCCTGGTGACCTGCTGTGAGGTTCTGTGCTAAATTCACTGTAATGTTTCAAATGGCACTGATCTGTCTTGTTCTGCTGTATTTTGCTACCTTCAAAAAATACATAACAAGATTCAGCGATTCCTGAACTCTGTATGATGTTGGAACTTGGGGCACTGGGAAAACAGGAAGCTTGCTTACCACCCTGGTAAGCAGCTGGGTGTCTGCCAGTGTGAAGTCTAAGAATCAGACATTGATCCATCTCCCCACCCATTTAGCAAGTGGGAGCCAGAAGTCTGAGTAAGTCTTGGGAGGATGAATGTATGCATTGTGGCAAGTAAGAGGGATTTCCTTCTACCATCTGTTTAAAAGCAAATATTTTTATCATTATTTTGCTCAGTTTTGATTAATGGTACTACTCTATTCAATATTCTGCTTTTATAAGTTCAGTATTTCCTTCCATCTTGTTCTACCTGATTGAAAGAACAGCTAATGTGAACAGAACGAGGTGTACTATTGTGCCAGTTGCTGGTGTCCTGGTTACCTGCTGTGAGGTTCTGTGCTAATTTCACTGCACTGCTTTGCATGGCTTTGTTCTGTCCAGATCTGCTGTATTTTGCTACCTTAAAAAAAAGTAGATAAGAAAGTAACAAAATGCCCTCATAAACCTCTCTACTACACCAAAGCTGATCCATGGGGCATGGATAAGGAGAAACTCAAAAACAAAGCAACAGTATAATATAAGGTGATTAAAATGTAAGTAACAACAACAAAACTAGTCAGTATGGTACTGAGCCACCTGAAACAAGATATAACTAAACAGATAATGGACTTAAAAAGTAAAAGGAAGAAAAGAAAGTGCTTTAAAGGATATAACTGCATTTATATTTAAGTGTGTAGGATTGATAACCATGTTGCTAGGTTTTTATTGGATCATTAAACAGAACTATTTGCAGCCTCACTGTTTGAATTTCCACTTTGTATGCTTTAATTTTGTAACTTGAACAACTATGTATAAGAAGAAAATATGTAATTTATCAACTAGTGTTTTCTTACTACTTATTTTTTCTCTGAATTTCTGCAGTGTTTCTACCTTTTTTTTCTGTTTTGCTTTTTTTCTCTTTAAATAAAATTTAAAAATTTCCCAGCCCTCAATATATTGAGCTTTATCTTTTGAATAAAAGATAAAGCTGAATTTGCTCACTTTTACACCATTTTGTAGTCTTGAAAGACATAGATTGAATACAAATTCATTTCACTATTATAAGAAAACAGATATTCTTCTGTGTTCAAAATAAAGCCTTTTCAATATGGCAGTATATGGAGGATTTAGAGGATATGTTTGTATCCTTTCAGCCAGAAGAATCCATGATGGGCTGCTTCTAAGACTTATAAGGCTTGTGTCAATTATGACTCTTACAACCACAGCAAGAGGCAGCTTGTGTATATGTACTTGCAGTGTCCCCCAGGGTATCTGCATATATCCCTGTTTCTGAATGAGGAGCTTCTCTATCACACTTATGAAAGGCTTCCCTGCATTACATAGGCATGGGTGCATGGTCCAGGTACCCTGTGTCTTGCATCAAACTACATCCCCACTATTTTACTTGACAGTAATAATGACACCATTTGATTCTAGTGTGAAGGCCTGAGTGACTGACACAACCTAGTCAAAGGAAATACACATTTTATTACTGCTGTGACTGTTAGACAGTCGTCTAGCACAGATACTTTTCATACTCAGTAATGTAGTTCTCTACCAAAAATGTATAGAATGATTTATTTGCATTCAGTGAACTGGGAAAATATAGCCTGACACTTGATCCATAGAAGAATCATCTGTGGGAATCCTGTCAGGAATGTTGGAAAGTCACCTATTTAAATGGGTTACATAGTCAGAGGGATCAATTTATCTGTAATTGTTTGGGTCACATGAATTCTGCTGCCCATTGATTCTAAAATAACCACCAGTAACATTCATAAACTAGCTGCATGTGATAGTGTTTGAACATGTAGAGTCAAAAGAGGAAGAGCAAACTGTATTCTTCAGTGTGGTCCTTATATGACTGGTGTTGCTTTGGAAAGGAAGGTTAGAGCACTGTCTACTGAGGGAAGCCAGATACAACCAAAAGCAAAAGAGCAGGATGCACACGCCACACAGCCAAGTGGGAGGGAAAACCCTAGTGAACATTTGCTCTCATCATTTTATATTTCAAGCTTAGGGAAAGTTAATTCCACTCCCTATTTTGAAGCAACTTTTCATTTGCCCTGCTGACATTTTGAAGTGTACAAACTAATACAATATTTTTATGATTACAAACTCTTACCTTTGGATAAAGATAATGAAAAAGCATGAGTTTCGCAGACTGCCATAACATATCTAATGTACAAACTCCACTGAAGCAAATAAATTTAGAATCTTATAATGGAATTGACAAATACTTTGACAGTGTCTGGAAGGAGTGATCATGTTTTCAGGCCTTTCCTCCCAGATCGTGTTATGGCAGAGGTCGGGATAAGGAGGGCATTTCTTTAGGATTATGGCAGCCAAAATTTTTGAAATGAAAAGAAAAATGTCAGTTTCAGTAAGTGTTTAAATAAGTTACTGTGCATTGAAATGGCAGGATCATATGAAGAGAGGATCATATGGAAAGTGGCATGAGATTAGTGGAGTTTCCATGTTGTAGAGAAATACATGTGGTTAGTGATTTCCTGCTAAAGCAAACACCAGGAGTTCGTGTACTTGTGGTGTTGTGATTCAAGATGAAATATAGAAATATCATCACAGATTTCACCTGGAAATCTTTTATGAATTTTACAACATTTGAGCAAAGATTCATTCCAAAAATAAATGAAATAGAATTCATATTCAATTCTAGTCAGGTATCATTATCATTTTAAAATGTTTGCACCTTTGTTTTGTGACTGGTTAATACTTCAGGAATATCAAACTCATTGTGTGGATGAAATGTAAATCATCCTGTTTAATGGATACATACTGTACTCAGATAGCACACTGAAAGCAAGATGTTAATCATAGGTTTAATCAAGGTGTAACATTATTAAGACATGAAATGCATTTTTATATGTGAATATTATGAGGAGACATGATAATTGATTAAAACCCTCCACCACATGAATAGAGGTGTGCATTCAAATGTAAATAAGTTATTAGAGTAGTGAGTCTTCATACACACCATAATGGAAGCATTTTAACTACCACAACTGTAAATTATTCAGAGGAGCAATTATATTAATGTCCACTTCCCTGTAGTTTTCATGAGGAATGTTTACAAGCAACTTTCTTCTTAATTACTGTGACAGTGCATGACAAGAAATGATGGCACATGTTCTTTTGTAACTTTCTGAGTGGAGCACATTGTAAGGACTAGACTGACAGGACTGATGTTAGTGGCTGACACCTCTGGGAGAGATAGTGCCTTGTGTTGACTGCCCATGAAAAATGTACCTTAACTTGATGACTTCCAGGAACATGAGAGAGGTCTACTGTCTTGTTTAAGGGATGGCAATGAGGCATTGTGGGGATATGATGGAGACACGAGAACCATTGCTAGAAACTGAGGGAAAACTATTTAGGCAGATAAATCTATCAGGTTTGTCTACAGATGGAAGACAAAACCGACAACTGTGATGCCTAAAATGGCTATTTTGTAATGAAACAAAGATTTGACTTTCCTTGACCAAGGGCTAATGAATACCTTAGCAATACCATTACTAGCTGTAGCTACAAAACAGCTAAACTTGTAACACATTTAGTTACAACAACCACAGACTTTTAACTTTTATGTCTGGATGAGTGAGACATAACAATGGTTGTTATCAAGTGTGCTGCACTTTTCTTTTTTCCTATAAGGGATATCACACTTTTGTCAGTAAATTGCATGACTTGAAAATTAGTTCATCAATTTCTAACAGACTGCATTCTTATGGCTTTTTGTTATGTACACAAATTTCTTTTTTTATTGTGTTAATATATATTTTCAGTACATAATAATTAGACTCAGTGAAGCTGATTGATACCTCTGCATAACTTCTGCCTCCTCAATCTACTCATTTTTCAATAGTAGATATATTTTTTTTTACCATATGAGTCCTTATAAAGTTAAGTAACAGATATACAGATTGAAAAGTATATTAATAACCTAAAGAATTTACAAAACATGTAAGATAGTTGTGCTAACTCAATATAGTATTTTGGATACATTTCTATACTGGGTTAGAATATCTTTAATTTTTTTGTCTTTATGTTTGTGTGTGTGTGTGTGTGTGTGAATCCTTACAATTAAGAATGCATATTTGTTAATTATTATTATACAGAAGGATTCCGCTGCAAAAACATTTCATTCAATTTATCTGTTTCCAAACATATACACTGTTTCCAGGAGTTTCATATAACAAACTGTGCTGCTATAAGCATGGGCATGCGGACATAGGAAGATATCAAGGAGAGGAATAGGGTGGTCAAATGGAATCCCTGTCTTTAGTTTTTTTCTCTTTCCATAATTTTCTTTTTACACTGCTGCTGGTACCCTTTTTTGGTGCAGAACCATGGAAATATGTTGACTTTGTCTATTTTTTGTACCAGATATTGAGTTCACAACATAATGCTTCCCAGGCAGGCACCTGTGCCGCTGAGCTAAAGCCCTGCCTAGAACCTTTGGAATATGGTGAGATCCCACTTCTTAATGCTTTTGTTAGTTCTTGTGTGACCTGAGTTTTGGTCAGAAATCCTTAGCCTTTTCCTTTGACTACAGGAGTTTTACCTATTTTCACATTCAACAGGTGAACTATTTTTGGTCTAATGTCTAAATCTCTGATTCATTTTAACTTTAGTTTACCAGATGGTGAGAGAGTTGGTTCTAAACTTTAGCATATATATATAGCATGTTTTCATAGAACTATTGCTAAAAGCATTACCTTTCTCCAGTAAACTGATTGAATCCCTTTGTCATAAATGGGATAGATGAATGTGGGTAGAGTTGTTTCTATGTCTTCTGTTCTGTTCCATTGATCCACTGATCCACTAGTCTGGGCTAAAAATAACACCACCATGTCTGTCTCATGGTACCTGTGTAGTGTAACTTGAAGTCCAGGACTGTGATGCTCCCTGCCTTGCCCTTCTTCCCTAGAAATGTATTGGCTCATCTGGGTCTCTTCTCCTTCTACATGGATATTAGGACTGCTTTCTCCAGTTCTGCAAGGAATCTTATTGTTATCTAAGAAGGATTAGTTTAACCCTACATGTCCATTTGTGAA